>CAUYLG010051362.1:0-79387 GCA_963573385.1 Cacajao melanocephalus | reverse complement strand
GTTCATATCCTTTGCCCACTTTTGAATGGGTTTGTTTTTTTCTTGTAAATTTGTTTTAGTTCCTTGTAGATTCTGAATATTAGCCCATTGTCAGATGGATAGATTGCAAAATTTTTTTCCCATTCTGTTGGTTGCTGGTCCTCTCTAATTATTGTTTCTTTTGCTGTGCAGAAGCTCTGAAGTTTAATTAGATCCCATTTGTCTATTTTGGCTTTTGTTGCCATTGCTTTTGGTATTTTAGTCATGAAGTCCTTGCCTATGCCTATGTCCTCGATGGTATTGCCTAGGTTTTCTTCTAGGGTTTTTATGGTGTTAGGTCTTATGTTTAAATCTTTAATCCATCTGGAGTTAATTTTAGTATAAGGTGTCAGGAAGGGGTCCATTTTCAGCTTTCTGCATGTGGCTGGCCAGTTTTCCCAACACCATTTGTTAAACACGGACTTTTCCCCATTGCTTGTTTTTGTCAGGTTTGTCAAAGATCATATGGTTGTAGATGTGTGGCATTTCTTCCAGGGCCTCTGTTCTGTTCCATTGGTCTATATCTCTGTTTTGCTGCTTTGATTACTGTACCCTGTAGTATAGTTTGAAGTCAGGGAGCATGATGCCTCCAGCGTGGTTCTTTTTGCTTAGGATTGTTTTGGCTATGCAGGCTCTCTTTTGGTTTCATATGAAGTTTAAAGTGGTTTTTTCTATTGGGGTTTTGGTATTTATGAATATGCATTGCAAATTTTTCAAAGATAGATTTTATTTTTTAGAATACTTTTTGATTAATGGAAAATTTGAGAAGATAGTACAGAGAGTTCCCATATACTCCACCCACTAAGATTCCCTTTTATGCACACTTACATTAGTATGGTACATTTATTATAATCAATCAGCTAATATTGGTACATTATTATTAACTAAAGTTTACACTTTATTCAGATTTCCTTGTTTTCTCTTAGTGCCATTTTCTGTTCCAGAATTTCATCCAGGAGACCACATTACATTTACTTGTCATGTCTCCTTAAAGTCTGTAGTGAATTCTTACAATTTTACGTTGCCTCAGCATCCATCTTTAATACAAGTTTGAATGTCTCAGACTAGACGTGAAGCTTAGTTACCCTTCACACAGTTTCTAGTTCTATAACATTCCCAAATGCCATGGCCAGAGAAAATCACTTACAGGTATTTCTGCTGCTGAGAAAATTGGGTTCCCTGCTTTTTTGGCCACTTGCTTTAAACAGGCCATTCATACACTTTCCCTCAAACTTAAGGTGATCCACACCCTCCTCCCCTGTATGTACTGCTAGCTGCCATACTGGCTCTCTTGTTCTCTCTGCCTAACCCTCCATTCCTGCCTCATACGAGCCAGAGACAGAGAATTGCCTTCCTAACTCATTATGCCCCTCCTTGCCTAGGATTTATTTAGTGCCAGTAAATAAGTCTCTGAATTTGTTTCCTATTGTGATGGAATATTAAATTTAATCTTCCATCTGAAGATCCAGGAGCTACTGCAAGCTGGGTGGTCCCCAGGACGCCACAGAGAATACAAGGTAGTGCTCCCAGTGCCAGAGCAATGGTCAGGCAGGAGTAAACTGGACAATGGTCAGACAAGACACACAAGGGCATCTTCCAATATAAAAATGTTTCCTGTATGACGGATCTCCTGAGTGTGGATCAAACAGTTAGGCATAGGCCATCCATCAGGTAAAATAACTATCCTATGAAAACTACACTGTAAGCACCCACGTTCATTTCCCCATCATTTCCTGTTAGGGCAGAGTTGCTGGCTGTGCCAGTATTGGAAACCCATTTTACCTGTGACTCTCAAAACAAGCTTCTTTTGGGCATACAGTTTCTTTGGGTTTTCTAGTTTTTGATGACTTTGACAGTTTTAAGAAGTACTGGTCAAGAATTTTAAAGTAGGCCTTCTCTGTTTAAATTTGCCTGATATTCTTTTCATGACTAGACCAGGGTTATAGTTTTTTAGGAGGAAGATCACAGAGGCATTTTTATCACATCCTATCAAAGTACATACCATCAATATAATTTATTACTCTTTCTATTACCTTGATAGACAATCTAGCTGAGACGGTGTTTGTCAGTTTCCCCACTGGAAAGTTACTCTAAAATTTCCCTGTAAAGGTGGCCTTCATCATACCCTATTCCTCTGAAAGAAGCCACTATGCATGGGCCACACTTGCAAAATGTGGATTTATGGCACTCTTCCTTGAGGGTGAAGTATCTTCAGAAATAATCTGGAGTTCTGCAAGGGAGATTTGGCTCCTCTTTCTTATTTATTTAATCATTTCTGTATTATCGGTATAAACTCATGGATGTTACTTCATACTTTGGATTATAATTCAATACTATTTTGTTAATTTTGTTGCTAAAATTGTTGCCACTTAAGCAACTGAAAGCTCTTTAAATTGATTTCCATATCCCTTGGACACAGCAGCCTCATTAGTGTAGTTTTTGGTGAAGAGGGAGGCACTTACTTTCTGAAACTACAAGAGGCTCCAAGCTCATCTTGCATAATTCTTGCCCAGTCTTAACACCAGCCATTTCTCCAAGGAGCTATTGGACAATGGTATCAAAATCCAGGATTTGAGCACTTGGAAGTGTCTTCATCGCTACTGGCATATAATTTATTTTAGGCCCTTTTAGCTGACAAAGTAAGTAAATATATGTGTATATAGTAACCCATGTATGTACACATATTATAAATATTTCTATATATGCAGTGATCTATATGTATGTTATCCTAAACATGAGTTTATACTGTTTTCTCCAACTTTAATCCATTACTACATTGTTCATTCTAGCTTCCTCTATTGCTAATTTTTAAACTTTCTGCTCCAACAATGAAAAACATGACTCCTACCCTGTACCGTCTATTCATTTAAGTCTCCAATTCTGATATACATATATAGCAGCATCAGGATTGTTGAATCAAACCCCATAGGAAACCAATTACCAGCTTAAGTACTGTTGCCTTTAATGTTACAGACACCACTTATTTCCAATGCTATTTAGGTCATTGCCTTTCCCTTACAAACCTTTGGTGAGATTGTTTGATACACTTTTTTAATACAATCGGATTTCCTTGTCGCAGTCTGTATTCCTCCCTGGGATCCCTTCACATTCAACATGATTTTGTTTTTACTTTGCATTCATTAAGATTCACTATTTGATCTGTGCAGTGATACAGGTTTTGAAAAAATGCGTAATGTCGTGTCTCTACCATTACAGTATCATACGGAATAGTTTCACTGACCTAAAAATCCCCTGTGCTTCGACTGTCTAACCCTCATCTTCTGCACTCAAACCCTTGGCAACCACAGATCTTTTGTTATTGTCTCTATAGTTTTGCTTTTTCCGGAAGGTCACATAATAGGAATTATACACTATGAAGCATTTTCCAATGGCTTCTTTTACTTAGATTGCATTTAAGGTTTGTTCGTGTCTTTTTGTAGCTTGATAGCTTATTTCCTTTTATTGCTGAATAATATTCCATTGTATGGAAGTATCACAGTGTGTTTGTCCATTAGTCTATTAAAGGATATCATAGTTACTTCCAGTTTTTTGGTGTTTATGAATAAAACAGTTATAAACACTTGCATGCAGCTTTTGTATGGACATACATTTTCATCTCAATTGGGTAAATATCTAGGAGTGCAATTGCTGGGTTGTACAAGGCTATGTTTAACTTTAAAAAAAAAAAAACTGCCAATCTGTTCTCTCATAGTGAATATACCATTATCTCTCTTTTTGTACCTGCCATTGAGAGAGTTCATAGCACTGTTCTTCGTGTTAGCGATTCCATTTTTAGCAGCGTCATTTGTTCTTTTTATAGTTGCCAATGTAGTAACTATTATTGCACTTTTCAGATTACAATCAATCATTCTTTTCCTTCACAACTTTCTTCTTTATGTGTTTTGCAAACCTCTTCTTCCTATAATATTTCGATACTATTTCATCTCTTCTTGCTTTCTATCGAAGGTGCTAACTAGCATTCCATATCTTCTTCTACTAACCATGATAAATAATTTTCAGATGCCTGGTCTTCATTTGAGTGGCCAAGATGATCATTTATCTTTCTATTTTATTTTTGTACTGAATGAACACAAGTCTGTGAGGTATCAGTGTTTGTAAATCAACAAAATGTTTTTGTTTACCCTGGCCTCCCCTTCTACATCTACAGCTGGATGGCAGGGAAATATGCTTTGTTTTTAGGCCAATATCCAGTGTTAAGCCCGAAATTTTCAAACATTTTCCCACTGAAATTAGAGCATCTCCACTGAAGGGCATTGCTGGTTCTCTCACACTCTATGCAGAAACAGCTGTCCAAAATCTACAATTCTCAATATGTATTGCTACCAGGGTTTTTCCTTGTGTCCACTTTTTCCTACTAGTAGAGACAGGGTTTAGTCTTTAGTAGAGACAGGATTTCACCATATTAGCCAGGCTGTTCTCGAACTCCTGACCTTTTGATCTGCCAGCCTCCACCTCCCAAAGTGCTGGGATTACAAGCACGAACAACCATGCCTGGCCTAAAATTATTTTTAATGTCATGTTTGCTGCAAACCACTTGATGTGGTCTTCATTTTATATTATATTTTCTTATTTTATTTCAGCTTTTAAGTTCAGGGGTACATTTGCAGGTTTGTTACAAGGTTATATTTTATGATGCTGAGATTGGGGTATAAATGATCCCATTATCTACGTAGTTTTACAACCCTTATTCCCTTCCCTTTCTCCCAACCCTGGTAGTCCCCAGTATTCACTGTTGCCATCTTTATATACATGAGTACCCATTGTTTAACTCCCACTGCTAAGTAAGAGCATGTGGTATTTTGTTTTCTGTGTCTGTGTTAATTCATTTAGAATAATGATCTCCACCTGCATCCATGATGCTGCAAAGGACATGATTTCATTCCTTTTTATTGTCACATAATATTCCATGATATATATATATATTATGTTTTCTTTATTCAGTCCACCTTTGATGGACATCTAGGTTGATTCCATATCTTTGCTATTGTGAACAGTGCTGCGATGAACATAGGAGTGCATGTGTCTTCTTGGCAGAACAATTTCTTTTCCTTTGTGTAGATACCTAATAATGGGATTGCTGGGTCACATGGTAGTTTTGTTTTAAGTTTTCTGAGAATTTTCCAAACTGCTTTCTACAGTGGCTGAACTAATTTACATTCCCACCAACAGTGTATAAGCATTCGATTCTCTCTGCAACCTCACCAACATCTGTTGCTTTTTGACATTTTAGTAATAGCCATTCTGACTGGCATAAGATGGTATCTTGTTGGGGTTTTCGTTTGCATTTCTCTAGCATTTCTCTACATATTCATAATGTTGAGACATTTTTTTCTTTATTTTTTTTAGACAAAGTTTTGCTCTTGTCACCCAGGCTGGAGTGCAAAGGCATTATCTGGGCTCACTGCAACCTCCACTTCCTGGGTTCAAGTGATTCTCCTGCCTCAGCCTCCAGAGTAGCTGGGAGTACAGGTGCCTACCACCACTCCTGGCTAATTTTTGTATTTTTAGTAGAGTCGGGATTTCACCATGTTGGCCAGACTGGTCTCAAAGTCCTTACCTCAAGTGATCCACTCGCCTTGGCCTCCCAGAGTGCTGAGATTACGGGCGTGAGCCACCAAGCCCGCCAAGAATGTTTTAAATATATTTGTTGGTTGCTTGTATGTCTTCTTTTGAGAAGTTTGTCCATGTTCTTTGCCCACTTTTTAATGGGATTTATTCTGTTTTGCTATTTGATCTGTTTAAGTTCCTTCTAGATTCTGGACACTAGACCTTTGTCAGATGCATAGTTTGTGAATATTTTCTCCCAGTCTGTGGGTTGTCTGTTTACTCCTTTAATAGTTTCTTTTGCTGTGCAGAACATCTGTAGTCTAATTAGGTCCCACTTACCAATATTTTTGTTTGTTGAAATTGCTTTTGAGGGCTTAGTCATAAATTCTTTGCCAAGGCTGAT
Source organism: Cacajao melanocephalus (assembly GCA_963573385.1). Classification (NCBI taxonomy): domain Eukaryota; kingdom Metazoa; phylum Chordata; class Mammalia; order Primates; family Pitheciidae; genus Cacajao; species Cacajao melanocephalus. The sequence goes on along the minus strand of CAUYLG010051362.1, from coordinate 73,398 downwards.
GTCCCAAAATGTATTCCTTAGGTTTTTTTCTAGAATTTATATCGCTTTAGCTCTTACATGTAAGTCTTTAGTCCATCTCGGGATAATTTTTGTATGTAGTGAAAAGCATGCGTTCAGTTTTATTCCTCTAAATATGGCTAGCCGGTTATCACGGCACCATTTATTGACGAGAAGTTTTTCCATTTTGCTTCTTTTTGCTGACTCTGTTGAAGATCATGTAGTTGTACAGGTATGGCTTTATTTCTGGGTTCTCTCTCCTGTTCCATTGGTCTATTTGCCTGTTTTTATATCAGTACTACACTGTTTTGTTTACTGTAGCCCTATAATATAGTTTGAAGTGAGGCAGTGTGATGCCTCCAGCTTTGTTCTTTTTGCTTAGGATTGCTTTGATGATTTGGGCTGTTTTTTGGCCCACATGTATTTTAGAATATTTTTTCAACCAAGTAGGTGAAAGATGTCCATAAGGAGAACTACAAAACACTGCTGAAAGAAATCACAGGTAACACAAACAAACAGCATAACACTCCATGCTCATACATTCCAAGAATCAATATTGTTAATATGGCCATACTGCCCAAAACAATATACAGATTCAATTCCTGTCAAACTAACAACATCATTATTTCAAGAAATAGATCATATTTTTAATAAATAAGGAAATCAGAAAATGTGGAAATAAAACTCTGTCTCAAGTTGCATGGATGTGTCCCCTGAATTTCACTCACATGCAGAGTTAGGAGAATGTACTTTCCCAATGTATATATATATATATATATAATTTTTATTTCTTTTTTCTGTATATTCTATTTATTTAAAATTAAATAATTCCTTCTTTATTTAAAAAATAAAAATAAAGTAACAACAAACTTGAAATCGATGTGAGGGAGAGATGAGGTAAATGAGAGATTGGGGTACTTCTAATCACAGTGCATTTTCTCCAAAGTTTGGCCCCAAACCACCCTCTGAGGAGCCCTGCCCTTCCTCACTCCATTCTCATTACTCATAACACTACATTGGAAGGGGGCATTCAATTGTCAGTACTGTTTTTCTTTCTGTAACATCAAATAAAGTGCAATATTTTTAAGGGCAGAGATCATTTTCTCAACCTTATTTTGATGCCCAGTACTGAGCAAAGCAACATACACATGGTAGAATCTCTAAAATTTTTTTATAATAATAAGACTTTTGTGATTTAACTATAAACAGTGACCACAATTTCCACAAAATGTTCCAAAACACTGGTCTTATTATTTTATAGTGTGCCTGTATCTCTATAGCCTTTTAAGGGCCCATAAAATCAAGACATACATTATAGTTTTAAAATATAGGTTGTGAAAAAAATAGAAATATAAATAGATATGATTTTATAATAGTAGACATTACAGTAGAGCACAAATCTGAATAAATTGTGTATTCTAGCTATAAAAAGTTGCTAGAGAGGTAAGGCAAAAACCTGGTCAGTACAATTTAAAGTTTTCCACATGTAGTACAAACGTCACATGTCAACTAAAATTTTATCTGAATGTTTAGTACTAGAACTTCAAATCATTTTCAGAAATGGCTTTTTGTTAAAATATTAACTGCCTTTCTCCATTTCCTCATCTCTCTCTGAGCAAAGAAAATTCTTAGTTGAAATATAATTTCATTTTTTTCCAGCCAATGTACACACGTAATCTCGGGTCATCTTTCTGTCTAATTTGTACGAAAGGGAAAGAAGAATATACAGAAACAAGAAATAAACATTATTTATGTATATACACATTGGGAAAGCACATTCTTCTAACTCTGCATGTGACTAAAATTCAGGGGACACATCCATGCAATTTGAGACTGAGTTTTTTCTCACATTTTCTATAAAATGCAAACATCACTGGTTATAATTATGGATCCACACATTTAAATGTCCAATTCTGAAAATAAGCAATTGTAAATCCCTTCTGAGGCAATGGTGAGTAAAGAATGAGAGTTTATATTTAATCAGACAAGCCTATTGACACTAGGGTTGAAGTCAGTGATTCCTAAAATTTGAATTAAGTTGAGAAACTGTTTCATGTTTTTGAAATTTCACAACCACAGCAGAAATGTCAAGGCATCACAAACCATGTAGGCAGCTCTTTGGTGTTTCCTGGGAGTAAAAACAAAGATACGCCTTCTCTTAATTTTTCCAGTGGAAGGTAAATAGAATTCTCTAAGCCTCTCTGATAACAGCTTCCAAGAAAGTTTATACATATAGGAAGAGAGAACGTGTGCAGGCAACTTCCAAGTTTTCTTGTTTTTCGGCTCACTACACAGCAGACCCACTGGTAGAACAAGTTCAGAGAGCGACTCTTAACCAAACCCAAGTCAGCATCACCCAGAAGACTTTACAAATCATGGTTGGCTGAGAGTCTGTAGGAACAGAAGAGGAAACTGAGGCTTTAGAACATTGGCAAGAACACCCAGTTCACCAACAGTGAGTCTGCCTCCAACTTGTCTTTCTTCCCAGCTCAGACATCTGCTAGGGCTCTATCTGGTAACTCTGTCAAAGGCACAATTTTAATTAAGAACAAGATTAAGAATCATACGTTTCTTGATGTTGGTGAGTTCAGTTGATACATATTCTGCTAGTGAATAAGATTTTTAAATTATTTGATTTAGAGTAAGGTTGATGTGATCATTTATTTTCCTTGGAAAATTCAAAGATGAAAGGTGTCGAGTGAGGTTTGTAAAGTAGGGATCCTTATTTGAAAGCATTATTATCTCTGTTAAGTCTTTAAATAGAGTGCTCTGACAACATTAGTGGAGCCAGTAAAATGTGCCTTTTATCGCAAGTGGGGTCAGTATTCAAAAAGACCCACTGAGCCCTCTTATTAGGGAGCTTTAACTGAAATACTAGGGAATACACTCACCATAGGGTTTAGATTGCTATACAGTGTAAGGAGATCACTGTGCAGTGTACTGTGGGTATGACACGTATTGTAAGGTGTAGATCACTGCGTTGGTATAGGAACAAAAAGAGATCGAGATCACTGCAGTGGAGGGAGTAGATTACTGTGCAGCAGAAGATGTCATTGGAATGCAGTGTAGAGTAGACCATGTGGATTACAGTGTTGATCACTATGCAGTATAGGGTGTCGGTCACTGTGTAGTGCAGGGAGCAGATCACAGTGCCATAGGATGTACATCACTATGCAGTATGGTGGGTGTCACTGTGTCGATTGTATCACTGTGCACTGTAGAGAGTGCATCACCATGCATGGTAGAGTGCACGTCATCCTGCAATGTAGGGAGCAGATCTCTGTGCCATAGGATGAATACCAACGTGCAACACACAGTGGGAATCACTATGAAGTGCAGAGAGTGGATCACTATGCAGTGCAGGGTGTAGATGACTGTGCACTTAAGGGAGTAGATCACTGTGTAGTGTAGAGTACAGACCATTATGCAATGCACGGTACAGAGATGTGTAATGTAGTATACAACCCCATGCAGCCTAGGAAATGCATCATTTAGAGTTTTATCTGAGTTTACGAGTTAGCATCTTGTGCATAATGGTAAGATGGTCTCTTTATACAGGAGCAACATATTTTTCTGTGTTTGCTTTTCCTTGGTGTCCTTCATGTTTCTTTGATAAATAGCCATCTCAGAAGAGACTTTGCTGAGCCCTTCTCAGTGTGCAGGCACCAGTGGAAAGCAGATTACAGAGAATATTATTTCTGAAAACATTTCTGAGAAAGTGTAATAATGACTGAGGCACAGCCTTAATCTGAAAAGGGGATCAGTGGCTGATAAGAGCAGCAAGAGAAGTGAAGAGAACATAATTCATAGAGAACGGGGACTTACAGCTGTGTATTGCATGGAGGGAGGGCAGTCCAGGAAGAGGCAACACAAAGTCTGTGTAAGGCTTGGTTGACTGATGACGTTAGAAGCTCACTCCCTCAAGGGTGGTCAAGGAACCATGCACATCGGCATCAATGGGGGAAGTCTTCATTTAAGAAGCAGGTTTTTGAGCCTTCCTTCACTGAGTGAGAGTGTCTGAGAATATGCATTGTAGCCAGTTATCCTAGGTGAATCTCCATGGCACTGTTTTGAAACTGCTGGTTAAATGACAGAGACACATGTGTTGATCTAGAGAAACCAGACTGAAGCCAGGAGAGCAGTAGGAGAGGTCAGCAGGAAGTTTAATGCTAATCTCTGGTGTATTGGATCATACTCAGGGCTGCCCTTGAGCCATGAAGGTGGAGGAGAGTAGAAATAAATGCTGCCTGCAAATGGGCACAAGGATGTTAACATAAGTAAGGCACAGCAAGAGGGTCTAAAGCTGACTGCAGGCCGGGAGCAGTGGCTCTTGCCTGTAACCCCAACAATTTGGGAGGATGAGGCAGGCAGATCGCTTGAGGCCAGGAGTTTGAGACCAGCTTGGCCAACATGGTGAAACCCTGTCTCTACTAAAAGTACAAAAAATTAGCCAGGCATGGTGACATGCACCTGTAGTCCCAGCTCAGGAAGCTGAGGTGGGAGAATCACTTGAACCCAAGAAGTGGAGGCTACAGTGAGCTGAGATTGTGTCACTACATTCCAGCCTGGGATATAGAGCGAGACTCTGTCTCAAACAAATAAATACATACATACATAAAGCTGACTACCAAGCCAAATAAGGGAAATCATGTAAATCATCTTCAGCCTCATTTTTCTGTCTTCCGTGGGGAATGTGGGGTGGGTCACATAGTCTGAGACTGTGTCCTTCTCTGAGCTGGAAGCAGCACAGTGGGCCCTCAAACTGATGAAATAGACAAAAAATGTCCCTACTTCTCAGACATTATGAAAAACACATATCTACAAAGTTTATGGTGTTTTAGTACCTCCAAGCATGTAATTTCCCAGATGAAGATGTCTAATAGGGATCCACTGTCTGTGGAATTCATCGCAAACATCTCAACACAGTGTTATACAGCATGTCTGCAAACATACCTTCTACTCTTGTCTCCCACCTATTTTTGGACACGTCCTCTGCAGCCCCAGCATCTGCCTACCTGCTGCGAGCCACAGTCAACCATCTGGTTGATGCTTCAAGCCCCCTCTCAAATTCCAGCTCCTCCATAAAGTCCTTCTGATCCCACCTGGTCCCTCTTCCCTCCAAGTCCTTGTAACCTTTTATGAGAACTTAACACCTTCTGCCTTGTGTTCTGGCTATTTGTGTGAACACGAATCTATCCCTTTGGCTGGGCCGAGGCCTACCCGAGAATGAGTTTGTACTCTGTCATTACACTAACATTTTCGTGGATCCCTACAAAGCAGGTTGCATATACCAGATGCTCAATAAATATTTATTCAACTAAACTGGGCTCAAAAAATCTTTAATGTTTCAATAGAATATACATAATGAAATATTGCTTATTAAGTTCAGAAACTGTTCAGCTTAGTGACTGCATGAATCAAGCATCAAAAACCTCACTGAAATATGAGAAACTTGCACCACTTACTCCCCCTCACTGTCAGACAGAGCAGTGTTTTTGTTCACTGGGATTCCCTCATGATTTGCAAGGCAGACCCAATCCCCTCCCACCCATTCTGATCTGTCTCCTTCATCCATCAGGCGCTGAGAGCACCAATCTGTGACTACTAAGGGAGGCAGAAACCCCAGTCAGCTAGTCTCTTTGTCCGGACATGGGACTATTCATGGAAACTGCATATTCAATGTACAAATAAGTGTCAGCTGAGAGACTGAACCAAATGATTGATTGCTCATTTCTCCATGAGAGTGGTATTTGGAACAAAAAGCCCGATTATCAAACCATTGACACAAAAACGAAATGAGCTGATGGCGCCTTCTGATTATGAACTGAAAGTTTTCTGCTAACTTTATCCTGAGTGCTTCCTTCTCAGGCCTCCAGGCACCATACGATTAAACTTGACTGATAGGGGCTTAAATCCAAGGGATGTTAATTTATAAATTAGCTGCGTAGTGCCTTATGCATGGATTTTGGGGCTCCTTTAAGCATAAGCCTTTGGGAGCTCAAGTACTCTGCTCAAGCCCCCTCTCAAAGTGAGCCCATGAAGGTGGAGGAGCTTTCCAAACCCTTACTGGCCACAACACAGAAGGCCAATAGTCCTCTATGTTATTTTTCTGTTTATTGGTGGAAACAGAGACGTGGAGAGTTTTATCTGACTCTGGGCCAGAAATGCTCAACTGTCTTCTGAAGAATCTGTCCAAGCATAAAGTCAAGACAGAAGGAAAAGACAATACCTAGAATCAGACATTGCTGTGGATTTGAGAACATTTTTGCTTTAGGTAAGGAGAGCAGCTGTGAGGTTCCTTCCATTTCACACTCCTGTTGCGTGGGGCTGCTAACTCAGGCAGGGGCAAGCCTACCACTTCTCATTTTAACCTGTGTCTATTTGCTGGGCTGAACATCTGCTGCCATTCACCCCTGCATTGTCTCTGATATTTTGTAATGGATTCTATGGCTAGATCTTACATTATTTTTTTCACATTTCCTTCTATAATAGTCTCAAGTCCAGAGAAAGGGAAACTAGTAGGTTCAGTGAGAATGTAGAAAGTAAGAGGTCTCTGCTTGCAGCAAACTTTTTGGAAAGCAGCTTTTGAAATGGTTCTGAGTCAGTAAGCTTCTTTTTAAGATCCATCCTAAGAAATAAATTTAAAATATAACCAGGTGTTCAAAAAGAACACACACATTGAAGCACTGAAGCATCTGTGACGTTGCCGCCCTCTGGAAAATGGAGACTTTGCAATGGTGGCAGCCCCGTTACCAAGGATCAGTTGATGATTAGCAGCTGTGTTGGAATGATGCTTTAGGCACACCTGAAAATTTCCGTGTCCATGTGTGTCAGGCACTTGGAAAGACATTATCTTTTTTTGTTTTTTTTTGAGACAGAGTCTTTCTTAGTCACCCAGGCTGGAGTGCATTGGTGCGATCTTGGCTCACTGCAACCTCCACCTCCCGGGTTCAAGCGATTCTCCTGCCTCAGCCTCCCAAGTAGCTGGGACTACAGGTGCCTGCCACCACACCCAGCTTATTTTTGTACTTTTAGTATAGACAGGGTTTCAGCATATTGGCCAGGCAGCTCTCGAACTCCTAACCTCGTGATCTGCCTGCCTCAGCCTCCCAAAGTGCTGGGATTACAGACATGAGCCTCCGCACCCAGACATCTCTTTTAATGTATGCAATTACTGTTGCCATTCCCATAGAGGATTAAATGAAACCTATACAACAAGCTGGTAATTGGCAGAGCAGAGGTTTCCACCCAGGCATTTCAAGTCCAGAATCTGAGTATTTAACCACTTTCTTTTACTGTGAAAGAATTTTCTCACTATACACACACAAACACGTTTCATTCCTCATTGAGGCCCATTGCCATAACGAGCCACAAGATTCCCTGGAAGGTAGTGAAACCCTTAGTAATGAGAGTAGAAAATGGCGGAACATTATGGCATTAATCAGAAAATACTCCAGACATATCAGGTTCCCATTGGTCCTGGAAATTCTACCCCAATATAGTGATGTCTCCATCTACCTTAATCAACATGAAACTTGCCAGAATTGATTCACTTTATTTTAGATGAATGAGAATCAGGCAGACTCTCTGAGCCATCATTGTTATCATTAACTCATTCGTGAGACCTACTCTGAGCCAAGCACAATGCTGTGGACTGGTGCTGTGGGGACGAATGCACGGCCTAGCTGTTGAGAAGCTCAGAGTCCAGTCTAGCAAAAAGAAAGCAAATAAATGATTTTAGTGTCACCAGTGATCCTGGAATAGGTTGGAGGATAGAGATATTCAGGGGCTGCAACTATCATTAGCCCATATTACATCCTGTATTTCCTTTTCTTAGGGCCTTATTCTTGATATTTTTTCTTACAAGATACCACTTTCCTCAAGAAAGCACAACATAAATTAATATCTATTAATAGTTAAGGGAGGTGGGTTGCTCTGAACATAATAGACTTTTTTAGTACACGTTCTTTGTTTGCTAATATTTATATCAATTGCTTCTCCACTAAGCATCCATCAATTAAGCCTTGGAAAAAAAGAAATAGGAAGAGAAAACCAAGCTGGATTTTTTTTTTCCTTTTTCTTTCTTTTTTTTTTTTTTTTTTTTGAGACAGAAGTTCACTCTTGTTGCCCAGGCTGGAGTGCAATGGCTCAATCTTGACTCACCACAACCTATGCCCCCCACCCAGGGACAAGCAGCCTCCTGCCTCAGCCTCCCAAATGGCTAATATTACAGGCATGCACCATCACACCTAGCTGATGGATTTCTCCATGTTGGTCAGGCTGGTCTCAAACTCCTGACCTCAGGTGATCCCAAAATGTTAGGATTACAGGCGTGAGCCACCACGCCCAGTGATTTTTTTTTTCTTTTTACAAAATAAAAAAGACAATTGAAAATATTTTTAAAGGCACATTAAATAGATCTAGATATTTGAAAAAGTATTTATACCACACGTACATATAACATGTGGTATACGTTAGAATTCCTGGCTCTTTATGAACGTATTCAAAGTTAAAGTACGTACATTCATAAGGAAAGCCTGTGTGTGTATACTTGAACACATAATCCACAAAACATTACTTTGGTCCATTTATAAGCAATATTATCATGATATGAATTTTAAAACTAAGTCCCCATTACGACACGTTGTCCTCCTAGAATTCAACTGGTCTCCCACAGGCAACAGCAACTTGAAAAAGACTCTGTGACTTAATGACACTCCACCACCCTCAATACCAATGGAGATCATCCTGCCTCTTCAAATTATGGGAATCAAGAATACATTTTGCAGCTAGCTCAGCTTTGGGCTAAGAGAGCACAAAGAGGCTGGCAAGTTGCTCCCATTGGACAAACAACTCTAGACATCTACACATCCACCTCTGTAAAATGAGATCACAGAAGAAACACTAGGAGGCTCTTAGAACAGGGTCTGCAATGAGTCATGGGAATTGCAGAGAAATTCTCAACTGCCTTTCACACTCTGCCACTTTCTGACTCTTTGGAAGGGCATGAGATGAGAATTCCACAACGTTTTCTGATAAGGGACTAACGTATTGGCTGTGAAACAAACTCATTCCCATATAGGCTGTTTGTTAATTTTCAAATCAGTCCTATATCTACAATATCATCTGATCCCTGTAATCCTCCTACTGAATGATCCTAAAAGAAGCCGTAGATGACAGAGTAATTTTAAAAAGAAGGTGCAAAAAAAAAATGTAGACACAGGTATGCAGGAAGATGATTAAAGATTTAACTGTAGATGGTGGGGCAAGCCTTTTCAATGTTTTATTTTTAGGGAGGTGCTCTTTTAGCCTGTGTGTTTTGTAGCCTGTGTGTCTGGGTGTGCGTGTTTTAGAAGCCTACGGAATTAATGAGCACACAGGAAATGAAGGTGAGAGATAGCTGAGGCAAAGGCCCAGAGATATTACTCCAAGGAAAAGGGAATAATTACACAGTATCTCTACCACTTCAGTATGTATTACCTGTAGTAAGAAATCCATCACAGATGCCTGACTTCCCTCCACCCTCAGCACTGCCCAATCAAACGCAAAAGTCCTGTGTGAAGGTTTTGTTGTGGACAAGGAATGCAAAAGCAGGCAAGACTGATGATGAGAATTTGAGGGTAAGAGAAAATGAGGCACCCAAGGATGTCCCAAGGCCACTTATGCCTGACAGAAAAATAAAGAAACTTTAATTTGTTCATGCTTGACAGCTGCAGAAATGTGAGCCCCTGAGCAGACTGTGTCAAAAAGGAGAATTATTCTGTCTTACTTCTACAGCTTAGGAAACACGGAGGAGTTGAGGATAAAAGCACGGAGCTCCACACCCCCTTCCTCAGTCACAGTGGAATTTAATATTTCACCTGCGCTGTGACCGGCATTGAGATGCTTCTCGAAATCTATTTATGAAGACAGGGCTGAATTTGCATGACAGTCAGGAAGAATATGACAAAATATAATATATTTTAATATTTAAAATACAAATTACCCAAAGTGTGATGAAGGTTTGCTTTTGCTGCTGCATCAAAACAGATGATTTATAAAACTGTGCATTTTCAGTGGACTAAATTGTAGGCCATGATGGTGAATAGATCGGCATGCACAGTGGCCCCACCTTCCTACTTGCAGTGACTGCGTTGCACAGGCCAGTGGGTGCACGGGAGCACTGGATGCAACTGCAGGAAGACTGTTTATGTGTTCTTAATTGGGTCCCCTAAGAACAGACCCTAGTCAAGCATGCTTTTAAGTACAGATCCTTATACTTCAATCGTAGCTAGAGGTTATTATTTTGCTGTTTTGAGACAGTTTTCAGATAACTTGTAAAAGGCAGTTATATACCTAGAAAAGACTATGCTTCATCAGACAGACTGGCAGGCCAGGCACGGTCTGTGTTTCCTAAGAGGAGTATGCAATGAGTGTGTTGCTGGGATGGGTAGCTGCAGAGATGAGAATACATACACCTCTTCTCTAATATGGGGAGTGGAACCAAAAGGAGTAAATATCAGTAACACTTAACTTGTCAGAGGACGCTCCAGAGCTATCTCGACTCAGTGGTTTCCCTCCATTTTAAATATGCATTTATTTATATACTCATTTATTGATGTTTTACTGATTATAAACGCAATGTATATCCATTACAATAAAAATCTTAAAGTACAAAATATGAACATTAAGTTTAAAATTTGCCTGTAGTGATATCACCTAAAGATTATAGCAGCTAAAAGTTTTAGTAGATACTTTTCAAATTCTGTAGTATTAATTTTTAAATACTAGTGTCAGGGAGAGTTTTTAACCATTATTTCTTAATCTAATGCCATATTATTAGTAATTTTCTATGTTTCTATATATTCTCCTACAACATCAATGTTAATGTTACCACAACATTCAATCCATTCAATGGAGTGGATGGGTATGTCAGCATGAATTTGACCTCATTTTGAGGCAATTAAGTTGTTTTCTCTTTTTTGTTCATTAATGTAAGGGCTTTTTCAGTGGACTAAAATGTAGGCCATGATGTGAATAGATCGGCATGCACAGTGGCCCCACCTTTCTACTTGCAGTGACTGCATTGCACAGCCCAGTGGGTGTATAGGCACTTATATATGTAAATACTAGCCTCATTTTAAAATTATTTTCCTATAGTAGATTTTTATAATCGGAATTGCAGAATCAGACACACGGCAATTTTCTGTTTTCTGGCTCAGGTGGTTCCTCACAGACACAGCTCAATTTGCCTTCCCTGGAGCAGGAGGAAGGGTGGGTATGTAGGCAAGGGAGCCCTCAATAACTGGTTGAGAACTTCTAAGAAAATCTGACCAAAATTCTCCCTTGTATTTTTCTGCCGTCTATTAATTCATGTCAGAAATTCATTTAATGTGAGACTCAATCTTTTATTACAAAATAGATGTGTGTTATGATGCAAATAGCTTTGGAAGAGAAACATTCTTACTCAAATTCTGGCAGTGCATGTGATTAAACTGCGTGTCCCTTTTCATTCCCTACAGACCAGCAGAATTTTGTAATTCCAGAGAGAGCAGAGCATTTGGATTTTAAAATGAAAAGAGTAGAAAGTTAAAGGAAAAAATTATACACCAGAAGAAAAATTCTCACCTGCCATAATGTTCCCATGCATATTTTGATAGGGGAAAAGAGATACCAATCCTCACTTGTTAATCGGTAAATAATAGATTTTTTTAAAACTAGAATCACTTTCCTTCTGGTTAAGAACTTGCATATTGGCATTGAAGGATGTCTGCTTCCAAATAAACTGGATTAATGAGGATGAGTTTACCCTCCTGCCTGAAGCAACAACAAGCAAAATGAGACAAAATATGGATAACAATAGTTTTCAAGTGACTGAACATCAAGTATGACCCCGGATAGGCGAATGAGAGTGACCCATGAGAGAATACAAATAAAGTATATTTTAGGATTTCCTGAGCTTACTAATAAAAGGGAGTTTGTGGCATACTGTAGTGAGAGGCAAAACCCAGGTAGAATTCAGCGAACACCATAAGTTGAAAGGAAAAAGCTTTAAGTCAGAGAATAGCAAGGCAGCCAGGGGTGAGATTACCAGAATTCAGAGAGCTGCACAAAGAAAGAAGCCCAGAAATTTGCGAAAAAACCTCCTCAAGCATTCAGCAAAATATTCATTGTTTAAGAAACCGAATCAAAACTGGAAAAAGAAAAACTATTAAGGACAAAGCCCAAAGCAGACATGCAAAAGGGAATGAATCTGTTGCCAGAATCCAGGCTGGAGAACCTCAAATTTTATGAATCATCGGATTGCATAATAAAAAGGTATTTGTTTCAGTATTTGAAAATAATTAGCCCTAAACCAAAGGCTACTTTGACCTTGGGTAGGAATTTCTAAAATCAAGACCCAGATACATCAAACTGTTTCCACTCTTTAACTGTGCCAGAACAAATCTCAAGATTATCTGTAAGAATACCAAAATATTCATGTAACACAAGATAACATTCAGTGTTCAGCATTCAATAAAATAATTCCAAAAATATAAAATAAATAGGAAAATATAATGACATGGAATATATTTAAAAATCAAAATTAGAGAAAAAAATATGTGAGAGATAAAAAATACACTGGATGGGGTTTACAGCATATTAGACATAGTGGAAGAAAAGATTAGTGATCTTAAAGCCATACCAGTAGAAGCCAACAATAAAGAAACAAAGAGAGAAAAAGAGTGTTAAAAATAAAAAAAGCTTCAGTGAACTGTAGGATAACTTCAATAGCCTAGAATATAAAACTGGTTCTAGTTCCCAGGAGGATGGTACAAAAATTATTCAAAAAAAATGATAAAAAATCTTTCAAATATATTGAAATGGATGTCTAAGGTTTCAAAAAGTTTAATAAGCCTCAAGTATAATAAACACAAAAACCACACCTAGTCATATAATAATCAAATTGTTCAAAACAAGTGATTTTTAAAAAAAATTATAAAAAACCAGAGGAAAAAGATACATCGTATATACAGGAACAAATAAAAGGATTACAGATTTCTTTTTGGAAAAAAATGCGTGTGTTAAGACAGTGGGTCAGTATTTTTAATATATTTAAAGAAAACTTTGTTAACCTAGAAATATATACCAAGCAAAAATGCCCTTTAAAATTGAAGTCATTCTCCAAAGCAGATATACAAATGTCAAAAGATGCTCAATATCATTAGACATTAGGGGAGTGCAAAACAAAGCTATAATGAGATACACTTCACACTCTTAGGATGGCTATAATCCAAACGATCAAACATTACAAGTGTTGACAAAGATATGGAAGCATTGGAAACCTCATATGTTCCTGTTAGTAAAGTAGCACCTTTAAAAACAATTTGGCAGTTTGTAAAATTTTTAAATGTAGAGTTAACCTATAACCAACAATTCTCCTCCTGCTTATATAACTTACATAATTGACAGCATATGTCCAAAAAATCCTGTGCACAAATGTTCATAGCAGCATTATTCATAATAACCAAAAAGTGGGAAAACTATCAAATGACTATTAGTTGAATGAATAAAGAAAATGCAGACAGGAGAGATACAGCAATAAAAAGGCATGAAGTACTGATAACTACTACAACAGTGAACCTTGAAAACATGCTGCTAGGTAAGAAGCACTTCACAAAAGTAGACACATTCACAAAACAGAAAAAGTGAACTATTTATAATTCCATTTATATGAAATGTCCAGAATAGGTAAATTCCTACAGAAAGAAAGTTAATTAATGTGTACTAGGGACTGAGAGTCTGAAGAATGAATATTGACGGCTAATGGGAAATGGAGTTTCTTTGAGGAGGATGAAACACTCTGAAGTTAAAAAGTGGTCATTGTTGTACCACTCAATGAATATATTAAAAAGCACTGAATTGCATACTTTAAAGACGTAAATTTTACAGGATATGAACTATATTTCAATAAAGGTATTATTTAAGAAGGTGAAATAAATAATTTTTCAAACATGCAAAAGAAGAAACATTCATTAACATCACACTTTCACTACAAGAAAAGGTGAAGAAAGTCATTTAAGCAGAGGGAAAATAAAGTCAGAAGGAAATGTAAATCTACACAAAGGAATAGAGAACAAATGATATGGTAAATCCACAGATAAATATATAGAATTGTTCTTTTTACTCAAATCTCTTTAAAACATAGTTTACTTTATAAATGAAAAAATAATGTATTTTGAATTTTGTATGTATAAGTAAAATGTATGATAAAAATAGCAAAAAAAAACCTTATAAGGGAAAAATGGATGAGCACCATTTAAAGATCTTTAAAAAATAATTTTATTTTGAATTTAGGGATACATATGCAGTTTTGTTAAATGGTATATCGGGTGATACTGGGGTTTGGGATTCTAGTGAACCCATCACCCAAATAGTGAACAAAATACCCAATAGGTAGTTTTTCATCTTTGCCCTCTCTCCTTCTTCCCCTCTTTTGGAGTCCTCATTGTCTATTGTTTCCATCTTTACATACATGTGTACCTATTGTTTAGGTCCCACTTATAAGGGGAACATGCAGTATTTGATTTTCCATTTCTGTGTTAATTCACTTAAGATAAATGTCTTCCAACTGGATCCATGTTGCTGCAAAGGACATGATTTTGTTCTTTTTTATAGCTGCATAGTATTCCATAGTGTATATGTTGTACATTTTATTCATTCAATTCATTGTTGATGGACACTTAAGTTTATTCCGTGACTATGCTATTGTAAATAGTGCTGCAATAACCACAAGTACATGTGTCTCTTGATAAAATGATTTATTTTCCTCTGGGTAGACACCCAGTAGTGGAATTGCTGGGTCATATGATAATTCTATTTTTAGTTATTTGAGAAATCTTCATACTGTTTACTACAGGGGTTGAACTAATTTGCTTTCCCACCAATGGTGAAAAAGCATTCCTTTTTGTCTGAATCCTTGCCAACATCTGTTTACTTTAGCCATTCTGAATGACGTGAGATTGTATCTCATTATGATTTTCTTTTACATTTTTCTAAATATTAGTGACATTGAATATGTTTTTGTATGTTTACTGTCCTTTGCCCACTTTTTAATGGGCTTACTTATTTTTTTTGTCTTGTTCATTGGTTTAAGTTCCTAGTAGATTCTGGATATTAGTCTTCCATTAGATGTATAGCTTGCAAATATTTTCTCCCATTCTGTAGACTGTTTACTCTGTTAATTGTTTCTTTTGCTATGTAGAAGTTCATTAATTAAGTCTCATTTGTCAATTTTGGTTTTTGTTGCAATTGTTTCTGAGGTTTTAGTCATAAATTCTTGGCCTAAGCCAATGTTCAGAAGAATTTTTCCCAGGTTTTCTTCCACAGTTTTCAACCACCTACAGGTGGTTGTAGGTGTATGGTTTTCTTTCTGGGTTCTCTGTTCTATGCTATTGATCTATGCTCTATTTTTGTACCAGTACCACAATGTTTTGGTTACTATAGCCTTGTAGCATCATTGCAAGTTGGGTAATGTGATGTTGCCCACTTTTTTGTTGTTGTTGTTTAGGATTGTTTTGGCTATCTGGGCTCTTTTTTGGTTCCACACAAATTTTAAAATTTTATTTTATAATTCTATGAAAAAATGTCATTTATACTTTGATGGAAACTGTGCTGACTCTGTAGCTTTGGGAACTATGGTCTTTTTTTTTTTAACTTTAAGTTCTGGGGTACATGTGCAGATCTTGCAGGAGTGTTACATAGGTACACACATGCCATGGTGGTTTGCTGCCTCCATCCCCCCTTCACCTACATTAGGTATTTCTCCTAATGTTATCCTACCCCAACCTCCCCACCCCTGCTGAACTATGGTCATTTTAACAATATTGATCCTTCCAATCCATGAGCATGGAATGTTTTTACACTTGATTGTGTCATCTGCAATTTAGTTCATAAGTATTTTGTAGTTTTCCTTATAAACACGTCACTTCCTTGGTTAAATATATTCCTAGATATTTTAATTTTTGTGGCTATTGTGAAAGGGATTAAGTTTCTTTCTTTCTTTCTCTTTCTCTTTCTCTCTCTCCCTCCCTTCCTCCCTCCCTCCCTCCCTGCCACCCTTCCTTCCTTCCTTCTTGCCTCTTTCTTTCTTTCTTTCTTTCTTTCTTTCTTTCTTTCTTTCTTTCTGTCTTTCTGTCTCTCTCTCTCTTTCTTTCTTTCTTTCACCTCCACCTCCCAGGTTCAAGCGATTCTCCTGCCTCAACCTTAAAACAGTTATGCCAGAGTTTTATTAACATGTTTATTTACAAATACAAGAGATGGAGCTTATTTTTAGATAAAGAAATCCACATCTAAAGGCATTAAATCTCTAAACTCTGATTAAGCTTCTAAGTTGAAGAGTATATTTAATATCATAGGGAAATTAAAATTATTCAGAAAGTTATTTTTCACTTTGGGACATTATTTCTTTATCAAGCTTGGCTTTGCATCTATAATACAAAATCTTCCAAAGAAAATCTCACTCTTTACCCCCTGCTTTTAGAGCATGAGGCCTAGACTAACACTGACCTCTTTGAGCCTTACTGCAGGTTGGGAATCCCTCATCCAAAATGCTTGAGACTAGTAGTGTTTCGGATTTCAGATTTTTTCAGATTTGGGGATATTTGCAATATCTTGGGGGTGAGACCCAAATCTAAACACAAAATTCATCTATGTTTTATTTACCCCCTATATATATCTATATGTCTATAGATATATATATATCCTGAAGGTAGTTTTATACAATATTTTAAATCATTTTGTATATGTTCATCTTTCACACATGGTATTTTAGTACCCTTTATGAACATGCTTGTGTAGGGCAATCTGGGCATGTGTGAAAAGGATATGCTGCAGCTGAAAGGCATTGGTAATGTCATTTTTCCCTTGAGAACACTGAATAAACTGTGTGTTGTGCACCTGTGTTTTGTATGAGACCCATCACATGAGGTCAGTTGTGGAATTTTCCACTTGTGGTGTCACATTGGTGCTCAAAAATTTTTGGATTCTGGCGCATTTCAGATTTTGGATTTTCAGACTCGGGATCCTTCACCTGTATGCCCCTTGTTGAAATCAAACCAGGACATTTGTATTCACTCCTTGATCCGCCAGTCCAGTAACCAGCTAACCAATGAATTCGTTGAATCACAAAGGTAGTCAAGAAGATTTGATATTATTGCTAACCCTGGGAATTTTGAATATTTTAAAGTTTTAATATTGCTTTTTATTAATTAGTGTATTACAATTTCTATAATAGGACAAACTGATACAGTGCCTAAGACACAGCCTTCTTTTATAGATGTGCTTTTTCGTATGTTCAGCCTTTAGTCCCTAGGACACCTGAGGGACAAAGGATCAAGCTGAAATAAGTAGAGTATGCTAACTCCTATCTTAAATTTCCTAAAATCACCTTTTCATTTTCATTCTTAGTTGTTAAGGGTTAGTCCTAGGTGAGAACAGTGTTGCCAGAGTCATGCAGACTCCGAAGGCCAACTTCCCTTCAGATACTCTTCCTTTCCAGACACCTACGTCACTGCTTCTCCACCCATTCATTCACCTTTGATCCCAGGCTCCACCCTGACTCCTCAGTCTCCAAGAAATAGAACCATGCTTGCTCCTCTCTTCCTTCCCCTCTAGTCTCTTCCTACTTCCTATTCCTGTGGCTGGTAGGTGTAAACCCACAACGTAGAGTAACCCTCAAACCAAAGACTCCCCAGTCATGCCCACCATCCATGTGATAACGTGCTACTGCAACCACCTGAGAAGTCAAAAGCAAAGAGGAAAATTCACCAATTTCTACCCATTACGTCCTGGGGTTCACAGATGCCCCTCATTTTGTTCTTTAGTGGCATTGGCACCACTTTGTGGCAGGTCCTTCACACACAGTTCTTGCATGCGCTACATAAGGACTGCATCGAACTGCCTTCCTCTTTCTTTGCTTTGTCTCTATTAAAGGTTTCCACTTAACACATTTTATCTAAGGGTGCCCCCTACCTCCCAGGCTTCTTGACCAACCTTCCACCCAAATCTCCAGACAGCCCACTGTCTGGGGAGCATTCATCTGGACTTACAGAGATGGGCCCAGTTCCCTTCTGCACAGTATATTCACATTTTTATCACTATTTGGGGGATGGCAGTGATTCCATCAGATCCAGCCTTCTGCCCAGTTCACAGGGCGCTATGTAGGGGCTGACCTGCCCTGCCTCCTTGCCTCCTGAGTCTACTCTGACCATCTGATGATCAAGGCTTTGCAGACTTGTTCCCAACTTTGAACATAGTGGCCATGATTCACCCTCTTGAGATTTTTTTTTTTAACTAAACCTTGACTGTTAAGCTGAGAAAAAAAAAAATCACATTACCTCTCCCAAGAACTGAAGCCTAAATGTGGATCCACTATAATTTTACCTACCTGCCTGTTTTTGTAATGGCTTTATGGCTACTGGCTCATTCTCAGTGTTAAGATGTTTTATTTCATTTAGACTCTTTCTTACTGTTTACTTAGTTGTCTCTCGTCTCCTTCATTTGGGACCATCACCTCTTCATCATGCTTTCCCCAAGCAGGATACTTTCCTGTTTGTCTGATTCCATAAACTCAGAAAGGACACAGCTTGGATTTTTGCGGAACAGCTTTCACATTATAGGATTTTGTTTTTTGTAGTGTGGGCAACCTTGTACTAAATTGGCGAAAAAGTAATTGCGGTTTTTGCCATTACAAGTGATGGGATGCAATGATTGAAAATATGATTAAATGCCAATAAAATAGTACAGTCTATAGATAGCCCAGCAAACTTAAAAGACAACAATGCTTGTTGTAGGGTAGAATAGTTCTGAGTATAATTTAGGTAAACAGGGAATGGGTTTTTGTTAAGTTTCAGAAAAAGCATTAATGGTGTAAATATAGGAAGAGGTAGAGGGCAATTCAACAGACCATTCCATTTAGAAGAAGCATAAACCAAGTTGAGTGGCTAGTTGGGTTGTAGCCATTTCCAATGAAATCACATCTTATCCACAGAATCTGGGATAAGAGCATATCTGGGATACCAAAGAAAAGCTAATTATTATAGCTCATTGTGCTATATGGGATTTTTGGATCTTCCAATACCTTAGTCATCATGTGTACAAATAAAGCAGCTGAAAATAAAAGGAAAGGAAAGAATTGCTACACTGAACCTGCATTCATAAATGTTTCACAGATAACAAACATCTGGTTAAGAGACTTCATACACATTGCAGCTTCCGCTTTGCTATTTGAATAACTAGTCAACTCTCCCTTCACTGTGGAGTCAAAATCAACAGAATAAAGTTCACAGTTCAAGGTGGTTGTTCCTGAAGGTTGGCACTGCTTATGTCATACTCCTCTTAGAGAAGAAGACTTGTAGACGAGAGTGATGGTTCTCAAATACAATGTGCCCAGGAAATTGAAGGTAGGGGCCAGGAATCTGCTTTTTAAGGAGCACTTCAGATACCGTTAGCCTTCCAGTGTTGATTCTAATTAGCAGATAACACAATGAAAGGGGAAATGCTGTGCACATTACCATTTGCTTGGTGATTGTTAAATCAGCAACAATGAAATAGGTTTATGAATAGTGAATATCTGTCTCAACATCTGGTCACTTACTAAATTTAAGGTTATCTCAGCACCTGCTAAAGGTTATTACCATGTCATTGAAAGAAATCAATAGGTAAGAATCTAAAATAATTTATATGTTTTATGACTACAGCAGTCTGTCAATGGCCACAATTTTAAATAGCCCAATTATCAACTCAGTTTTTTGTTTTCTCACCTTGTGCCACCAACTTGTGGAAGTGAAGTAATAAGTGGAAATGGACCTTTCTAATCAAATTTTTACAGAAAGAAACCAAAACATTATATTAACTTTTAAAATCACTTGTTATTTCCAGGAAGCTACCACCCAACTGCAGACACTTATTTATCTCCCAAATCCTATGTTAACAAGTGCAAGTAGCTCTGAGACGGAGGTCTTTGCTTCTTGGTCGTGTATCATTCTCTCCACATCTATGTCCACATGGAGCTTGTTTACATACCCAATGGTAGAAGATGGGGCTTTAGGGACATGTCAGCTGGCTGTCTCTGGGAGAGTGCCTATCCTAACCATTCACCTATTTAAGCAGAACTCAGCATTTGGAAAGATGAATGTGGTCTTAGGCCTGCCAAGAAACCAGAAAATAGCCCATGTAAAAAAAAACTAAGGCCAAAAGAACATGGAGCTTGTCACGGGTGCCACCGCATGCTGATGTCCTGCTCTCCACTGGACTCCCATTACCGGTCTCCTCCATCAGTTTAGCATCTTTCTTTTTCACCCTGATCACCTTGATCTGCAAGCACTGAGAATGAGCAGGCAGTTCACAGCTTTGGAGGGACAGTGTGAACGGGGCCAAGAGGGTCTTCCGTGCAACATCACCCAGAAGATTGTAGACAGGAGCTGAGTTAGAAATAAAAATTTCCTCTTTCCTGTTGTATCAGAATGGCAGTTATAGCTGAAAAGCTTGCCTGTCCTCAGATGTTTAGGCTGGAGGACGTGGAACTGTGCTGGCTTTTATTTCTTGCTCTGTCTGCAAAGCATGATATGGGACAGTTCTTGTTATTGTTTTACAAAGAGGAGCAATGCTAAACTTTGGCAAGTCAAAGTTGCCCTTGCTTTGGAATAGGGCATTGGCATAAAGAGAAGATGCCTTCAGGTGTTCAGAATGCAGCCACCCTGCTCTTGTGGCTGCACCAGCCTGGCGATGGGATCGTGTTACTCCTGCTGCAGCTGCTCTGGAGATCATGATTTTTCTTGACTGGGAAATGGGCTCCGTCTGTCTCTGAGGCATTTTGCTCCTAGTTCCAAGTAACAATATCTGGAAAGCAGAAAAAAGTGGCCCAACCTTTGCTGCTGTCTGGGTTGCAGTTAATAGTCATTAACAACTGACAAGGCAAGACCACTGAGGATGTAAAATCTCTTTTGCTTTGCTTCTTTTTCTCTGCTCTGCTCTGCTCAGTGGGTGCACATTCACTTGTATACACATACACATTTCACAAGCAGCTAGGGGTAAACAGTGATTCACCCCAGAACGGAACCTGTGCATTTAGCAAAATAGGCTTCTGTGGTTCAATGGAGCTGTTTTAATGTTTTCCCAAGGATGAAATGTAATTGCTCCCAGTGTTGGGAGAGAAGCCCAGAAGTTCTTCTGCAAAACAGAATCCTTTCCTATTCCTTATTCATATTATAAAAGATTCAGAATCCTTTGCTTTAGAGTCTGATCTCACTGACAAATTTTATGGGGGGAAAAGTTGGTAACAAAAAGGAAATTATTCATGCGTGTTAAATTGAGTTGTAATCTAGCCACAATTCAGTATTCATGAAACACAAATATATACTGGTCACCTAGTAGATGCTTGCTATTTGCAGGATAAAATATAGTCTCTGATTTCAAACAGACCACTATCTAATCAAGAAAGTGATAAATTAGAGAAGTATTTATCTTAGGAATAATATGTCTGGATGATTGTAAGTCCACCGGGATCAGAGAGAGAAGAACTCAAAGACCTGACAGCTTGGTCACCTAGCCAATTTTTCTTCCAACCCTAAGGATCAGTTCTCAGATGAACTTTGCTACAACTACAGATTCAACCTGATATCAAAGTTCCAAACTACTGTGTGCCCAACATATATTAAAATTATGTATGCCAGAGTAATATCTATACTTCAAAAACAAGAAAAATGAGACTCAACAAAAAGCGATATCACAATGTGGATAGAGTGGAGCTTCAAAATCAAGTAGGCCTAAATTCAAAGCCCATGTCTTTGTTAGAACAGCATCGTAACACTCGAATGATACCTCAGTAATTACCTCTTAGCAATCGATTCTCAAAACCTTGGGAAGCATTAGCAACCCAACTTCCATTGCTATTGTTAGGTCATCAAGTAATAATCCCCTTGGTGGACAGGTCACTCAGTGTGATGCATGGCGACCCAACAGGCAACTCAGCACAAGAGACCCAGGACAAGTGCTTTTTTGTTGGAAATATTTGACTGCTGTTTAGTTCAGTTGAACTCCCAAAATATTTGGTCCTCCAACTTTAGACCCTAACACTAGTCTGCATGTTGTTATTTTGTATAGTGAGCCTAATGTCAGGGTGACGTGCAGGACCAGAGCAAGCTGTGATAAGAAGAATCCCTGGTGACCCTGTTGCAAACCCAGAATATCCTGAAATAATAGAATTTTGCTAGGAATATGAGAGACTTTCTAGCCAAGCTGCAAGGCCAAACAAGCCTCTTCGGGCTGGACCAAGCATGTGGGCAGATTCTAGGTCCAACGTCCTCCAAACAGGATGTAGGAGTGTCAGTGTGTAGACATGCAACCCAATTATACCCTCCTTAAGGGGGACACCTTGTTCACCAGCACTAACATAGGCTGCTGAGGTTCCCTCAGACATGATCATCCTCTGAAATGTAGCAGTTGATCTTTCTGGTAATGTGGAAGGGGACACAAATAAAAGAGTTCTTGCTGTGACCCTAAAATCAAGCCCAGTGAAGAGCTTTTTTCACTCAGTCAAGCAGTCAGGATGGCATTTCCGTTTTGAAGCCAACTCTTAACTGCTGGCTATGACTAGAAAAGTCCCTCTTCCCGCAGAACGAGCAAGAAAGGCAAGTGGACTTGCCGCCCTTGAGACATGGGATCTTGGGTTAGTCACCCACTTCCTCCTGCCTGCTGTAATTCTCCCCAGCAGGAGCTGGGGCTTCATCTGATAGTCCTGTCTGACTGCTCACGCCTGGGCCAGGTCTTCTAGAAACCCACTAGAGTTTTGTGGCTGACTTTCCACATAGACAGCTACCTCCCACACACCTCATGTCCTAGACACTAAAGTTTGTGCTCAACAGAAGAGGAGAACTTTAAAGTCACCAGATGCTAAATTTTAATGAAAAGATAAATCTATAATCCACATCCAGACCTTCAGTTTGTTTATCTCACTGTTTTTAGTAATGCCTTTTTACTATTTACTGACATATACTTATTCAGGATGTCTGCTGGGTGCTGGCATCCGCTGATGAGTTTATCACAATAGCAGTTGGTCCAGCGGTCCTAAATACCAAGCAGGAGATACTTGGAAAGAAGCCACCTACTGTCACCAGGAGCCACCAGTTATGTCTCACAAGTATCTTGTTTATTGGGTATGAGTTTACGTCATCTCTTCCTCCTTCTTTTAATTTTTAAATTTTTTTATTAAATAAGTATAACATAAAATTTACCATTGTAACCACTGTTAAGTGTACAGTTCAGAAGTGTTAAGTATATTCACAGTCTTGTGCAATCAGTCTCCAGAAATGTTCTTTTTATCTTGCAAAACTGAAACTCTATGACTATTAAACCATAGCCTCCCAAATCCCCGCAGTCTCTGGCAACCACTATTCTACTCCCTGTCTCTATGAACCTGACCACACTAGGTACCTTATATAAATGGCATTTATATTTGCCTTTTTGTAACTGGCTTATTTCACTTAGCATATTGTCCCCAAGGCTCACCTGTGTTGCAGCATGTGTCAGAATTTCCTTCCTTTTAAGGCTGAAGAATAGTCTCTGGTGTGCATACACCACATTTTATCCACACATTGGTTACTTTTGCTTCTTGGCTATTGTGAATAGTGTGGCTACGAATAGGGTGTGCAAATGTTTCAGCAAAAGCCTGCTTAAATTTTTTTGGATATATACCTAGAAATGGAATTGCTGAATCGCATTATTATTGTATTTTAAACTTTTGGAGCAACTGCCATACCACTTTCCATAGTGGCTTCCCCATTTTACATTCCTGCCAGCAGTGCACAAGGATTCCAGTTTCATCACATACTCACCAATATTTTGTTATTTTCTATCTGTTATTTTCTATTTTGTTTAGTTTTGTTTTTGATAGTAGCCATCTTAGTGGTTGTGAGGTGATATATCGTTGTGGTTTTGATTTGCATTTTCCTCTTTATTGGTGATGTTGAGCATCTTTGCATGTGTTCATTGGCCATTGATAGAGCCGGATATTTGTCCCAGCACAAATCTTGAAAGGGAATCACCAGTGTTGGATGAGGGCCCTAGTGGGAAGTGTTTGGGTTATGGGAGATAAGGGATCCTTATTCCTTGGTGCTGTCCTCACCATAGTGAATGGGTTCTCTCAAGATGTGGTTGTTGTGAAATGTGGTACCTGTTCTCATTTTTTTTTTATGAGACAGAGTTTTGCTCTTGTCACACAGGATGGAGTGCTATGGCACAGCTTAGGCTCACTGCAACCTCCACCTCCTGGGTTCAGTCAATTCTCCTGCCTCAACTTCCTGAGTAGCTGAGATTACAGGTGCCCTCACCACACCTGGCTAATTTTTGTATTTTTAGTAGAGACAGCATTTCACCAAGTTGGCCAGGCTGGTCTTGAACTCCTGGCCTCAAGTTATTCACTCTCCTTGCCCTTCCAAAATACTGGTATTACAAGCATAAGCCACTGTACCCAGTCCCCCATTTTTCTGTCTTGCTTGTTCTTTCTATGTGAGACAGCTGCTCTTCCTTTGCCTTCCATGGTGAGTAAAAGCTCCCTGGGGCCTTCCCAGAAGCCAAGCAGATGCCAGCAACATGCTTCCTGTAAAGTCTGCAGAACCATAAGCCAATTAAACTTTTATTTGTAAATTATCCTCTCTCATGTATTTTGTATAGCAATGCAAGAATGGCCAGGAGCGGTGGCTCATACCTGTAATTCCAGCACTTTGGGAGGCCAAGGCAGTCAGATCACAAGGTCAAGAGATCGAGACTATCCTGGCCAACATGCTGAAGCCCCATCTCTACTAAAAGTACAAAAATTAGCTGGGTGTGGTGGCATATGCCTGTAGTCCCAGCTACTTGGGAGGCTGAGGCAGGAGAATGGCTTGAACCCGGGAGGTAGAGGTTACAGTGAGCCAAGATCATGCTAGTGCACTCTAGCCTGGCAACAGAGAGAGACTCCATCTCAAAAAAAAAAAAAAAGAGTAAGAGATTCTTCAGGTCTCCCCCAGTTAGGTGTTTCTGAAACAAACATAAGTCGTTTTATATTTTAGAGGAGTTTCTTGAATTTTAATGTAAGGTAACATTCTTGGGTAAGCAAACTGAAGAGTATAAAACTGAAATAACTGCAGAAAAACTTTACACGGTACAGAAAAGCCCCAGTCCAGCATAGTTAGACCTGCATTCTTAAAGTTCCCTTTTTAGGTACCTTTCTATGGAATGGAGAATTTCTAAGATACATGAGATAAACTTGATTAACTCTGTCTGCTTTTGTTCGGTTGCCAATTTTAGGAAGTAGCGATATACTTATTGGCTTATCACTGAGAAGGGATCTCCAGATAATCCTCTCTGGACAGTGCCATCCTCCACACTGCAGACACCTTAAGCTTGCATTCATTTATAAACAGAATTGAGTGCCTGCTGTATGTTAGACACCATACTAAGTGCTGGAAAATCAAAAGGGATTAAATAACAGTGGGTCTCTTCTTGGATAATCAATGAATGCCTTCCTGTTACTTAAATAAAACTCGTTTGTCTTTAGAATTTCCTAAAATGATTTTGCAGTTATTTCTGCAAGTCTGAATGGCTCTTCCCCGTGAAGTCCTCACTTTTCTTTACCTTCATTTGCTCTCTCCTGTGCATCTTTTCTGTATCGATTTTAGCTGTTCCCCAACATTTGTAAATTGCTACTTGGGCTTTATTTTACTACAGCCTACGTGGTATTCTCTGACTGCTTTAACCAACTTTCACAAATAGTTGCAATATCCATCTCTTCTTATTTCAAAGCTCTCCTTGTGGGGGCTCCTTCTTAGTTCCTATTTCAGGTTTGAAATGCATTCCAGATCTCAGTTCATTACAAGAGCAGAAACAGTAGACATCTTCTGAGTCCAGAGAAAAGGTATGGACATTTGGGCTCAGGTGGTGAGTCCCACACACTCCCTTCATTTCCATGGACTCATCTCTCCGCCTTGTCTCTACTATTCAAACAGTCATCTAGAATTATGTTTGGAGGTTGATGAAGACAGAATATGATAGACCAGCAGTGAAAACAAAGGACATAATATCAACATGGAAGATGAATTCTCCAAAAGGTTTTCTACTTATCTTAAGTAATATATTTCTTCTCATAAATCTTAAACAAAACAAGTGTAGCTGTAGGCTCTATCCCACCCATGATTGAAGGATAAATATAATAACCAAATTTCATTTAGAGACATTTTTTGACTCCAAAGATAACAGCTAGCCATTACTTACCTTCCCTGACATTTTACTACATTTTAAGATAAAGTATAAAAATGTTGGAATCTTTAACATGAAAGTTTCCATACACTGGAGGGTTATGAAATCTCCAGCACAGGCTAGATTTCTCAGTTATTTAGTGATGGTTTAAGTGTAGTTTAAGTGTCCAGAAATAGATTGGTTTACTACTGAAAATTCTATATAATGTATGCTGACTGGTTTGCAGCCATTGGATTCCATTTGCTTGACTCCTTGATTTGCACTGTTGGGGATTTAGGAATGGATTTTTTAATTGCTTAATACAGTTCAATATTTTCTTTCCATTAAGGCAGGTTACATATTCAGAGGTCATATTTCCAGCCATGCTCAAGATTAATCTGACTTAATGAAAATTATTCTATTACTTCTGGGGGCCCTGACCTGGACCAGAGGTATAAGCAACAGAGAAATCTGAGAATGAAACATCTTAGCAGTCACCAGACACCTTTGGAGAAAAAGGAAGGAAATTACTATTTCCTTAATACCCTGTTGATGTAATTTCTAATATGTGAAGATTACCACAGGTGTGGCTGCCTGAAAATGGATAGATGTCTATGTAGAGGGTGGCACCCAAGAAAATGGCTCTTGTTTAGTTTTTGTCTCTTCAGAACTGCTGATTTTTGGCTAATTTTTCTAACATAGGAAGTTGCAATGTATGCATCTAATTGTTTTTGCTTGTTTCTCACACACTCTCTCTAAATATATATTTTTATAGATATACAAAGAGATATATAGGTAGGTATTCATTTTATGTATGTAGGTACTTTATATACAGATATTTAATTTATTTTCACACATATGGTAAAGACAATAGATATTGTTTCATTCCTTGCTATTGCCAATTAGAGAAAAATAGATACAAGTTCATGAATATATTAACACACACACATATATGTGTGTACATATATCTATATCTATCTCTCTCACTTTCTGTCTATATATAGTATATATATATACACACATACACATATGTATAGATATACACACATGTACATATATATAGACATACACATATGTATATATATACACACATGTACATATATACACTATATATACACATAGTGAGAGATGGATATAGATTTATATATAGATATATGTGTGATATATATATATGACAAATGTATACATACGTGTGTGTATATATGCACTCTATATATACACACATATAGTGTAAGGGATAGATATATAGATCCATATATGTACATATGTGTGTGTATATGTTTATACATACTACATACAGACAGAGATACAGAAATAGAGACATAGTTATAGATACATCTATATCATTTATTTATATATGAATATATGTATATATACATATATAGAGTGTATATATACACACACATGTGTGTATATATTTATGTGTATGTGTATATGTATATGCATGAAATTGTATTTATTTTTTCCTAATTGGCAATACCAAGGAATGAAACAATGTCTATTGTCTTCACCACATCAGTAAAAATAAATTTAACATGATATATCCTCCCATTCCTCTACCTCTCCTGACAATTCTATTGTTTTATTACTACCATTTGGGATTTTAGGCCCAAATTACTATATGAGACTGTGTAATTAAGAATTTTTTATCCATTATAAATGTTTAATAAATGGCATTATTACTGATACCAAATTATTATATTCTCATTCAAAAAAAATAATATTTGCTCAATTTTCTTAAAATTTCAACTTCTGTTTTAGATTCAGAGGGTACATGTATCTGTACAATTTTCTAACAACAAATATTTATCATTTACTCTTTATTTTACTGGTTTCTTTTGTTTTTATTATTTTTATCTACTACCTTTTCCCACTCTTGGATCAGTGGATTTATTACTTCAGTTGGCTGAAATATACATTTTTTTTCCCAGACGTATTAATTGATGGCATGTTCTATGTACCCCCCAAATGGTAAAGACTATTTTTCTATTTTATTTTTACATGAATAGCAAGTTGAAAATTCTGCGTTGGATTAGGTAGATCAATTTAGAATAATGTCAGTAATACTTAGTACCAACAAATATGGGTTTAGGCCAGCTTGTTGAATCATAGTTAGATAACCACATGTGTTTTTTTTTCTTTTTTCTTTCTTTTTGCCTTAAAATTTAAAAATTCTCAGGTTGCAAATTGTTACCTTTTTATTCATCTTAATTGGTACTTTGCAAGCCCTTGTGCTTTGCATAATACAGGAAAAAGGTTCCTCCAATTAAGTTGAGAGTTCCACAAAGTATTAAACTGTATTTCCATGGTCTGTCTTTGTGTCTTACCTTTTTCATTGTTTTCTCTCTTTATTTTCTCTTAAATTCCTTTAAACAATTTACATTCTCAAAATTTGTCTTAGAAGAAGTAATTTTACAATGCCTTTACTGTAGAACCCATATTTATCCATGTTTTTATTGCATCTGAAGTTCTCTAGTCTCAGAATTTTATCCCTTTCAAAACAGGTGAAAAAATTTTTGAATTTTTTAAAGTTGAATTTTTAATTCAGTTTTCTTGGTGGGAAGACATATTAGCAATTACTAAAATTTGTCTCTTGTATTTTTAGAGTAAATCTATTTCAGAGAGAATTATTTACTGTGAATGTTCAGAGTGTTTTCTCCTTTTGAATAGCTAAAACTTCTCATGTATATAGCATTTTTTTCTGTTCTCCTTCTCTTAATATGGAGATCTATGAATATCTATATTGTGTTCTAGTCAAGTAAGAATTGAGATAAAGTATGTCAGCAATTGGTTGGTTGGTGTCTACCAATCTAAATGAAGTAGAAAGAATCTGGGGACCTGTTTCCTTTTCATTATGACTGAAAAACTAAGGAAACTATCCCTGCACTAAGATCTTGGCTTCCAGTGGAAGCCAATTTCATGGTCCATTTATATCACCTCTACTTTCCCCCTTGGTCTCCTTCACAAGAGGTAGACTCAAAAAGAAAAAAGGACAGCATTGATTGCTAGAAAAGTTCTTGCCAACCGAACACCTGTAGGAAATTTGAGAAAGGGCTTAGGAAATTTCCATGTGCCAAACAGTGCTTCTTATTCCCTATTATGGGTTAAATTGTGTCCCCCCAAAATATATTGAAGTCCCAAGTCTTAGAAACTGTAAATCTGTCTTTATTTGGAAATAAGGTTTTGTAGATGAAATCAAGTTAAGAGCAGATCATACTGAATTAGGGTGGCTCAATCCAATGATCAGTGTTCTTGTAAGTAGAAGAAAATGTGAACATAGAGAAATGCCATATAAAGATGGTGGCTGAGATTGAAGCAATGCCTCTGTAAGCCAAATAATGCCAAGAATTCCCAGCAACCACTAGAAGCTAGAAAAAGAAAGGAAGGATTCTTTTTTAGTAGCTTCAGAGAAAACGTGGCCTACTGATATCTTCATTTTAGATTTCTACCCTCCAGAACTGTGAAAGAATACATTTCTGTGGTTTTTAAGCCACCTAATTTGTTCTTGCTCTCTCTTAGATCACTTGCCTGGTGGAAGTGAGCTGCCATGTCATAAGGCAGTCTTATAATTTCTCACAGCAAGAGACTGTGGCCTGCCAACAGCCACCTGTGTGAGCTCAGAAGTGGACTCTTCTCTGGCACATTAGAGCCTTCAGATGAAACCACACCCAGGCCAACAGCTTGACTGCAACCTCAGGAAAAATAGTGAACCAATGACATCCACCTATACTACACATAGAAACTATGCAATAATAAATGTTGCTTAAGCCATTTGGGATAATTTGTCATGAAACAATATATAACTAATATATTGAGGCACATACTGTGACTGCCTTCATCTTCCATTTTTGTGATGCAGTCTTGAAGTAAAAGCATCAAGCATGTGAGTCATTCATTTATTTGTTCATTTATTCATTTACTCTATTTTGTCCTGGTTATTATACTCTTTATTTTATCTATAGAAATGATCAAGTCTCAACTCTTATGGTGCTTAGAATCAAGTTATCCCATTTTGTATCAAGCTTAGTATGCACCCCTACCAAAGGGAAGAAAATGAGAACAATTACGGAAAAGAAGGAAGCCAATATTTGAGTGCCAACTGTGCTAAGTACTGTTCTAGGCATTTTCATATATTCCATTCAATTAATACAACTCTTTGAGATTTATAAGAAATGATTACATTCTGTTTATGTATAAGAATGCTGAGGCTTATAAAGTTGTGGTTGCTTGTAAAAGTTTTCACAGCTAATAAATGGCAAGTGAAGTCAGGCTGTTTTATTTATTTCAGTATCACCCATTTGCAGAAGTACCACTAAATTACATCCTACACTTTTGTTCATAATGTGAACACTAACTAGCATTTTCTGAGGATATACTATGCAATAAACATTAAATCAGAATTTTTACACATTATTTTACTAATAGGTTATATTTAAAAACTCTGGCATGGCTAGACAGAGATAAGGTAAATCAGGTAATATGTAGAAATTATTCTAGCAAAAACTACCTATGCCAAGTTAGCAAATGTTTTCAGAAAGGACAATGCAGTCAAATCTCATTCATTCACGTCTAATATAAATGTGTTATAAATGTAGCTATCCATTAAAATGCAAATAACTTGAAAGGCAGCCTACATTACACAGTACCAGAGGAGTCAAGAGGAAATTATTACCCAAAAACAAAAGCAGCAACAATCTTTATCTTAACATTTTAAAAAATCTCTGTTTAAGGTGGTAAAGAAGTTATTTTAATGAGAATTACATGCACGTCCCTAGCTCTTGCTTTCATTAAAGTGAGTTGCCATGGTGTTTGTGTGCTCCACGCATGGTTTTGATTGCTTCTTTGAACACTGCATTTTCTTCAATAAGCTATTACATTTATAATCATAAAAAATAAGACAAAAATAAAAATGGAATAATATGATTTTATGTTGTATTTGATTTTTCCATTGCCACGAGTTCTATTAAGAATGTGCCCACGAACAATGAGTTATATGACGGGTCATCTCACACTGCCTTTGAGTTACCACAGTTCACAGATTCTACAACCTGCACCTTTCCACATTTTAACATTTCTCAGTTTGGAATGCATATTACAATAAATGTCATGTCATAGTTAAATTGGCAGCATTTATTTTCTTCTTTCCCAGTGGTGCATAAAGTAATGCTATGTTTTAAAATGGATGACATCTTCAAACTAAGAAAAATGGTATATAGATGGGAAACCTGCACCACATTTATCTTCTTTTATGGGAATACCCCAAGAATATGAATCCGACTATTTACTGCCCGCTCCAACTCGTGTAGAACTGGCCAATACCTAACCAGGAGTAAGCTAACCAGTAAGCTCCTTCAAAAGTTATATGGCCTTACTCAGGATAACGAACTATGAAAATCACAATCTCTTTCTCACTTCATTAAAACAGGTTGTTGTGAGATCTCGTATTTAGCTGGCATGGGTCATTATGTGTATACCATTTGCTTAGGACCAGTGTGCATTCTGACTTGCAGTGCTCACAGTTACTGGTGTGGAATATTTAGAACTGCATCCCTCGTGTGGTGTTAGATATTGATCATTGCATTCTCCATCCGTTTTTCTCCCCCTTGCCAGTCCCTTTTCCCTTTAAATTCCTTCTAATTACCTCACCCCCCTTGCAGTGGTGGCAGCTAACACTGCAACCATCAGACTTCATGTTTCCCCATCTAATCACCAATTCCAGGATTAAGGGACCATGGAACTTCAGGCACAGTCTCCTGCAGTGTCTGTACTTCTGGATGACTGAGTGGCAGTTCTTTCACTTCTGCAACTAAAGCTCCTCTGATGATTTTGTGGGTCACAATTTTCTGGATTGAATATCTTTCTGCTTGAAACACTGGGAGTGGCACATTAGTTTAGTTTCCATTAGTTGCTGTAACAATTTAGTTGTTGTAATAACTAATTAAGTTGCTGTAACAAATTATCACAAACTTGGTGGTCTAAAACAACAAAAATATATTCTGTCATAGTTCTGAAGACCAGAAGTCCAAAATTAAGGTGTTGAAAAGTCTGTGCTTCTCTATAGGCCCTGGAAGAGAATCAATTCCTTTCTCTACCAGCTTCTGCAATTTCCAGCATTCCTTAGCCTGTGGCCATATCCTTCCAATCTCTCCCCCTGTCTTCACATCACCTTCTCCTCTGTTTGTGTGCCAAGTCCCTCTCTCCCTTTCATGTATAAGGACACTTATGATGGCAATTAAGGCCTACCCCTATCATGCAGAATCTCTTAACCTAGAGATTTTTTATTTAATTATATCTACAAAGATTCTCCAAATGATACAATTATTCACATGTTCCAGAGATCAGGACATGGGCATATTTTTGGGAGCCATTATTAGCCTACCACAAGTCATCTCTTTTTCTAAACTGAATCCTGAATTTTATCATTTGTGTTGGTTTCCTAGGGTTCCTGTAATCAAGGCCCTAAAACTAGATGGCTTAAAAACCACAGAAATGTATGTTCTTGCAGTTCTGGAAGCTAGAAGTTTAAAATCAAGGTATCAGCAGGTCCATGTTCCCTCAAAATGCTCTCGGGAAAAGAATCCTTTCTTGACTTGTCTGTCTTCTAATCGTTGCCAGTAGTCCTTTGCACTCCCTGGTCTGCAGCAGTGTAACTCAAATCTCTGTCTTGATCACCATGTGGCTATCTTCTCTCTCTGTTTGCTTGTGTCCAAATTTCCTTCTTCCTGTAGGACATCAGGCATTGGGTTGAGACCCACCCTCATCAAGTAGGATCTCATTTTAACTTCAGTACATTTGCAAAGACCTTATTTCTAGATAATATCACATTCACAAGTCCAGTTGGACATGAATTTTGGGTGGGAAACTATTCAACCCAGTACAGAATTGTAAAAACTCATGTGATATTGGAGTTGGGACAAGCATTATATGTCACGGCAAAAGGGTAAGCAGTAAAATCTATGTACAAATAAGAAAAGAATAGCCTTTGTTTCTTCCGATTATCAGGAACCTTGGTTGCACTTTATATGCATATTTTAATTCCAGCAAGATTCCAAGACCCTTGGATCAACTGCATTGAAATACTGGCTCTGCCACTTATTAGTTGTGTTATCTCACCTTAGAGATTAATCTAGTCATGGTTCTACTTCTTCATTTGTAAAATGTATACCCACCTCGTGGGGTTGCTGTGAGGGTCAATTGAGTGCATGTGGTAAGCATTGCTGTCACACAGTAGGTGTGTGGCAAATATTAGTAGCTACTGTTGTTGTTCTTTGCCTCTTGCTTTAAAGTTACTTAATTCGGTCTTTCTTGTAATACAAGAAATTCTAACTTTATCACTGATAGAGACTGCCAATCCCTGTAGTACAAGAGGCATACATTTCAACATTTTGAATTACAGAGTAAGTTCATTTTACCACTATATACTATTCTTAGATATTTAATGCTGGAAGTAGCAAAGGGTGGTATGTGTTAATGTGTGCCTGCAGATTCGATTCTTTCAGGTGAAAGCTCTGCGTGCTTCCACGGGAGACGGGAGACTGGAAGTTACCAGGAGGTAGGGGAGTCAGTAAAGAGACCTCAATGACAAAAGGAGCTTGGGAGATTGAAGAACAAAGCTTACAGACTCCATGCTGCCAAACAGGTAATCAATATCTAATGTTATATAAGTACTTTCTTCAAAAAGAAAATAGCTTTTCTCCCTCCATTGGAGATATCAGTTAGATAACATGATTTCAGCACTCTCAGGCTGAGTTCAGCCACATCTTGGTTTAAAAAAGAAAAAAAGGAGTGCATGATGAATTCCATCTCTGTAAATCACGACAGTTAAGGAGTCATTTTTTCTTTAGATTTTCTCCAAAAATTTGGCAGAAACAAATAAGATCGGTAAGGTTAAACCCGTTTTCCTTTCTTTGCTTTTGGTAGTTAGAATTGGTGGTGTCCTTCCTCACACCCATCATTCCTGCCAGGAAAACACACTTGCATAAGGCAGTTACACAAAGCTCCCTGGAAACTCTAGGAGGCTGTATCACCACTTTTGCTAGCTGAAAGAAAACAAAAGATATCCTCTGAGAGCTAAGGCATTGTTAGATTACAAGCTATTTTGTCTGGCTGAAAGAAGGAATATTTATTGAGACTAACAATGTTCTCTACCCTGTAAAGAAGTCTTTCTCTATTTGACCTTTAGAAGTGCCTATGAGAGAGTGTATTAATATTTTAAGAATTTCAGAACTTTTTCAACATTCCTTCCCATTTATGAAAAATAGCCTTGCCAAACCACTGTAAAATATGTGTTTTGGGATTTTTTTTTGGTATAAATAAGATTTTTTTTAAACCAAGCTTTTCAAATTAAATATATAAAGTTTAGAAAATAAAATTCTTAGAGAGATCATTTTAAATCCACCCCCCCCTTTCCTATAGAGATGTAAGGCTCTGTCGGCATGACATCAGCTCTTCTTTACCAGCGTCTCCAGATGTGGTGGGGAGAATCATAGGCCTGGGGAGAATCCTGGGTCTGGAATGTATTTGAAAAGGTGTTTGCTTTCCATCCCCATCCAAATCCCTAGGATTCCAAACTTAGTAGCTCTGTGTTACATGCGCGTAGTGGGAATAGACCACCAAACACAACCACAGCTGATGCATTCCAGAAAAGTAAGAAGCTCCTTATTCATAGACCCTGAACCCTCTCCGAAGTCAGTACTTTTTTGGCCACATCCAACTCCAGAAAAGACTGAGAACATCCCTTCCTTAGGGACTGGTGATTATTATTTGTGTAACTCTATTCAGATAAATGCCTCATGTCACACTTTTTTATTTTCCTTGCTCCTTGCCCCAAGATGGAAGCCCCATTGTCATATTATCCTCTGATAACTGATCTCCCACAGTTACTCCCTTTTCAAAACACCCCTTTCAAAATACTGTTTCATGATTCACATACTCTCCTATAACCTCAAACTTCTCACTAAATGTGCCTTTTTTCCTTCTGACCTTATAGGTACCTGCCTCTCTAGAGGATACCACCATATCCCTTCTAGCCTCTCAAATGGAATGTGCTGTTTGTCCTTCTCAGCTTATGATAATTTTCTAGGACAATGCTTGGCATGAGATTTCTTTATGTAACAAGTGTTCACATATAATACATACTGATTACGTGAAGAAATACTTGTAGGCCTCATCTTGGGGACGAGGGGCCCTCCTTTGAGACACAATGCAATTCTATATTCCTCTGCATCTTTTTTCATATGGGCCTTTTATGATTTCCCATTCTCTGGAACTGAGTCTGACATTACACCCTTGCTCTGTACCCCAAGTGCTGCCATTAACAGAGTGATGTCTGTGATCACAAGGAAACTCCACTCAGGCCTTTGAATTCTTCACTTCCAATGGCCTTGTTAACTCAAGTTTAACCACAGCTTTCCCAGAATTGAGAAGACAAAGCTGCAAGGAAAGGGCTGAAAGTTTCCTTTTCTTGGGACTTAGAAATGGAGAACCTACCAAGGCCTGGCTCACTCTGTATTTTACATAGATCAAGCGTCATTATGCAAATTAACTTCCAGTGTTCATCTGTGAAATTCCAGAAATCCGGAGGGAAGCATGCAACATGGTTCTAGATGGCAGCTGAGCAATATTTATATATTTGGTTTATCGCAAATTTGTCAGCAGAAGAGAAACAGAAACTAACTGAGAAAGGAACAGAGGGTAGCCACTTAATGTCAGAAAGTGTCTTTTACTATCTGAGAACACAGGATTCAGAGCTAAACATACCAAGGGGGAAAAGCCCAGTGGTAAAAACTCCATGCAGGTGCAAATCTGTATGATTTTTTTTAAAGTTACTTATGTTTCTGAGGTTCCACCTCTGCATGTAAAATTGAGGTGGAGAGACCTCCCCCAGGAAGCTATGAAATAAGTGAGATGTGCCCCGGGTACACTGCCTGGAGCCCAGCATGCCCAGAGAAAAGTTAGGTTGATGGTGATGGCGATGACAATTTTCAGACCATGGGAAGCTGTAGGGCTTGGTAAGCTCTGTAACAGACTAGGATTCCAATCTTGTCTTTGCCAGTAATTGCTCAGTTAATTTACCTTTTTTTGACTTTCATACTTACACGTTTTAAAACTATCTGTGCATTACATGGAATGAGCAATGCGACATTGCATGTGGCACAGTGAAAGCCAACAGGTGTCCCTGTCTTCCCCCCTGAGCCCCAAGCCAATCCCACACCCATAACTCTTACATTTCAGACTGACAGGGAATCTGTAGTTGTTGATGACCAAACAGAAATAAATAAATAAATTTCCTTGGATACAAGAGAGGCAGAGCACTGTGTAAGCTGCTGTAGTTGAGTAACTGTATTTATATTCATATATTTCTCTAATTGTTACACATACGTCATCTACCATGCCACACTTTTAAAGTTCTTAAACAAAGGGACTGTATGATTATTTTGCTCTCACCTCAAGAGTCACAACACTAGTCAGTAGTAATTTTAATAATTGCATCTCATCCTGATGCATTGAATCTTAAATGCAGATGTATAGCTTTGGTGCAATAAATGTGTTCCTAAAAAGTCATACGTGACTTTTTTTATGTTAAATCAAACCATATTTTACATGTACTTTAGTATTCACTATGTAACTCAATACTCTCAAAGTGTTTCAGAATGTAAGAAATCATTCATTTATGTAAACATAAATTTAAATCATAATACCTCTAATACCAGATTTTTATGTTTTAGTTCTTCTTACAATGCTGTTTGACCATATTGCATATTATTAACTTGCAGTCGTGGTAAGATTTTTAAGTAAGAGCTCAGCACAAAAATCCACCTTAGCATTTATTGACTTAGGATTTATCTGCCTGCTGAACCATTTGCTGATCTATTTCATCTTCATAATTATTAATGCTATGCAGATATGCAAATACCAACCCATGCTGTTTGTTTATCCAGGCAGTCAAAATAAGTATAATGGGAAAACTGCAATATTTGAATTTTGTTCATTTTACTTAACAGAGCTCATTTTAAATTTTAACCATCATCAAGAGTAAAAGGGCAAAAATGACACCAAGCTTGGGATTTGATTAATTTCGTTTTATGACTTAAACTAAGAATTAATCTATTTTTCTCTTGATAAATATGCAGAGAAGATTATGAAATGACAGATGATTTTTTCATGTCTTTAAATCAACCTATTTTCTTATTATTTTGAATAAAATGCGAAAAGGGCTTAGATTTTCAATCAATCTTTATTCCCATTGTTAACATCCTTGGCGAAAAACCAAAGAAGTATGCATTATAAATTTTAATTTCTCATTTATTAAGTATTCATCCCAATGCTGTCAACTACTTGATATTGGTTGTTAGTGCCACTTTTAGGTATGGGCATAACCATAACAATTTTAAGTGTTCTCATCTAAACTATATAGTCATTAATCAATTGTCACTTCTCACCTATTTCAGCATCTCTTTGAGAGTCATCTTACCCTGGCAATAGGTGGTCTTTATTTTCCTTCTATTCGAAATTCTCTCTCTTAGATTTCTGTCCATCTTTCTTTATATTGTTTGTATTCAAGATGGTACTGGTACCAAAACAGAGATATAGACCAATGGAAGAGAACAGAGGCCTTGGAGACAACACCACACATCTACAACCATCTGATCTTTGACAAACCTGACCAAAACAAGCAATGGGGAAAGCATTCCCTGTTTAATAAATGGTGTTGGGAAAACTGGCTAGCCATGTGCAGAAAACAGAAACTGGACCCTTTTCTGACACCTTACACTAAAATTAACTCCAGATGGATTAAAGATCTAAACATAAGACCTAACACCATAAAAACCCTAGAAGAAAACCTAGGCAAAACCATTCAGGACATAGGCATAGGCAAGGACTTCATGACTAAAACACCAAAAGCATTGGCAACAAAAGCCACAATGGACAAATGGGATCTAATTAAACTCCAGAGCTTCTACACAGCAAAAGAAACAATCATTAGAGTGAACTGACAACCAACAGAATGGGGAAAAATTTTTGCAATCTGCCCATCTACAAAGAACTGAAACAGATTTATAAGAAAAAACAAGCAAGCCCATTCAAAAGTGGGTGAAGGATATGATCAGACACTTTTCAAAAGAAGACGTATATGAGGCCAACAAACATGAAAAATGCTCATCATCACTCATCATTAGAGAAATGCAAATCAAAACTACATTGAGATATCATCTCACGCCAGTTAGAATGGTGATCGTTAAAAAATCTGGAGACAACAGATGCTGGAGAGGATGTGGAGAAATAGAAACACTTTTACACTGTTGGTGGGAGTGTAAATTAGTTCAACCATTGTGGAAGGCAGTGTGGCACTTCCTCAAGGATCTAGAAATAGAAATTCCATTTGGCCCAGCAATCCCATTCCTGGGTATATACCCAAAGGATTATAAATTGTTCTATTATAAAGACACATGCATATGTATGTTCATTGTGGCACTGTTCACAATAGCAAAGACCTGGAACCAACCCAAATGCCCATCAAGGATAAACTGGACAAGGAAAATGTGGCACATATACACCATGGAATACTATGTAGCCATAAAAAATGATGAGTTCATGTCCTTTGTAGAGACATGGATGAATCTGGAAACCATCATTCTCAGCAAACGACACAAGAACAGAAAATCAAACACCACATGTTCTCACTCATAGGTGGGTGTTGAACAATGAGAACACATGGACACAGGGAGGGGAACATCACACACTGAGGGCTGTTGGTGGGACTAAGGGAGGGACAGTGGTGGGTAGGGATTTGGGGAAGGATAACATGGGGAGAAATGCCAGGTATAGGTGACAGGGATGGAGGCAGAAAACCACATTGCCATGTGTGTACCTATGCAACAATCCTGCATGTTCTTCACATGTACCCCAGAAACTAAAGTGCAATAAAATATACACATATATATATATAAAGTATGTCTCATAAAGAGCATACAGTTGGATCCTACTGTTTTATTACTTCTACCAATCTACCTTTTTAAAAGAAGCATTTGCATTTAACATAATTACTGATAAGTAGGATTTACACCTGTAATTTGCTGTTTCTTTTGTGGTTGTTAGGCTGGTTTTCAAGGCTATTGTGGAGCTGAAAAAGGAAGAATGCGAGTAGGTCAGTAACAAATTATGCTGTTCTTATGAAGTTTGGTAGCTTTTTCCTGAATAAAATGCTTCTTGAATTGTCACAATCCTTTGTGCTTTACTTGCCTTTATGGATGGGAAGATTTATAGAGATTCTCAGTCTACAGTTCCAGAAGACTAGCCCCTCCCTGCCTCCCTCCCTCCCTCTTTCTTTCCCCTTCCTTCCTTCCTTACTTCCTTCTTACTTCCTTCTTCCTTCCTATCTTCCTTCCTACCTTCCTTCCTTCCATCATTCTTTCTTTTTCTTCTTTCTTCTGAGATGCAGTCTCACTCTGTCACTCAGGCTGGAGTGCAGTGGCACGATCTTGACTCACTGCAACCTCTGCCTCCCAGGTTCAAGTGATTCTCCTGCCTCAGCCTCCTGAGTAGATGGGATTAAAGGCATGCCATGCCTGACTAATTTTTGTATTTTTAGTAGAGACAGGGTTTCACCATGTAAGCTAGGCTGGTCTCAAACCCTGACCTCAGGTGATCCACCTGCCTCAGCCTCCCAAAGTGCTGGGATTACAGACTTGAACCACTGCACCCGGTCTCCATTATTTCTTTACATAGCTGTTTCCCCACTAAATGATCAACTGTTTGAGGGTTAGAATCATTTCTGAATCATGGTTTTGTTCTCTCTACCTGGTCCAGTGTGAGCATGTAGCAGGTTCTCAATATATGCCTGTTAAATTAATAGTGGAGTAAATTATAAGGAAATGAAGGTCTGTCCATAGTCTACACAGAGTTTCTTCATAAAGATCCAGAAGACTGAAGGCAAAAGTATAAAATAAGAAAGCTTATATATAAATTTAGGCAGGGTCTCACTTTGTCACTCAGGCTAGACTGCAGTGGTACAATCATAGCTCACTGTCACCTCGAACTCCTGGCTTAAGTGATCCCCCTGCCTCAACCTCCTGAGTAGCTGAGTTTACAGGCACATGCCACCATACCTTTCTAAATTTTTTTCTTTCTTTTTTTTTTTTTTTTTTTGTAGAGACAGGATCTCACTGTGTTGTTCAGATTGGTCTCAAACTCCTCGCCTCAAGTGATCCCCCGCCTCTGCCTCCCCAAGTGCTGGGATCTGGGATTATAAGCATGAACCACTGGACCCTGCCCAGAGTTTATCTTTGAGCTGTCTCTCACTGTGGCAGCAGGAGGGAAAGGGTGGATGTGGTGGTGGCAAAAGGCCTGTACATCCATTGGAAATTAATTGTGACTATTATGGTGTGCTGCCAAAACTTAGTTCAGGGTACTACCCTCCTGGCGGTATGTGAACTTCCCTTATGCCCATCATAGACCTTTATATAACTAATGGAACCTCAAAGATGATCTTGTGTTATGCACCCACTTTCAAGTGAGAAGCCAGAGTAATAGGAAAGTTATGTGCTCAGAGTAGCACGGTTTGACATGGAGCCTAACTTTCATACCCTGTAGTTTGCCATTCTCCCCCAGTTTCCCACTGTTCTTTTTCATGATAGAAAAGGCATGGGAGACAAACATGTGGATCTCTATTTGTGGAGGACAGCCAAAGAAAGAGGTGGATAGGGCATTGGGCTTGGATTTAGAAAACAGAAGTTCAGGTCTGATTCTGCCACCAATAACTCTGTGATTTTTTTCAAATTTCTTCATATTTTTTGAACCTTGGTTCCTCTAGTCTAGGTGTTAGTGATAACACCTACCCAAGTGAATTATTGGGAGGATTAAGTGAAATAATGTATGTGAACCCTAGATTTATGCTCTTAGCAGCCACAAGAGTGGGGAAAAATTATAAAAGACTATAACTCTGGGGTTTCTTTTTCTTTGTTTCCTTCTGTTTCGTTGTTGTTGTTATTGTAAAAGATAAACTCATACAAGAAAATGTCCTTTAAGGCAGCACATGTAAGGGAGAGAAAAAAATTTTCCTTAGATGAAGAAAAAAGGTAGTATGTTTTAGTTCACCCCAACTATGGACAAATGAGTTGCAACTCATCTTCATGACTGAGGATAGAGTTAGGAGCTGAATTAGAGAATCAGCCAATAGAATTTTAGCTTCCCTCCTCTTTTAGCCTTGGAAGGCCTGAGCAGATGGAGAAAGTATGTTTGGTTTGTGCACTTAATTATCTGATTATTTTGCTTCTCTCCTTTGTTACATATTAAGTATCAAGCGCCGTGGTAAGATCTGAGTAGTCAAGAGTGACTGAAGACCCAGTCTCAGCTCTTAGCTGTTCTAGATCTGCAGTTGATATCACTGAAAGAATTTTCTGCCTGCATTAAAAATAAACAAACTCATGGGTAGAGTATCATGGCCTAATGGATCCTTGTTATGGGCTTAATCGTCTCCCGTCTAAATTCATGTGGTGAAGCTCTAACCCCCTGCACCTTAGAATGTGACTGTTTTTGGAGAGATGTTCTTTACAGAGGTAATTAAGTTAACATGAGGTCATGAGAGTGGACCCTAATCCAATATGACTGGTGTCCTTATGAGAAGAGGAGATTAGGAAACAGACATGCCCAGAGGGAGGACCATGTGGAGACACAGCAAGAAGATGGCCATCTAAAAGTCAAGAAGAAAGCCCTCAGTGGAAACCAATCCTGCCAACGTCTTAATCTCAGGCCTCTAGCCTCAAGAATGGAGAGAAAATAAATTTACATTGTTTAAGCCACTCCATCTGTGGTAATTTGCAGCCCAAGCTTATCAATACAGTTCTCCCCCAGCACTGACCACTTGGGACATTAGTACTGCCATGGTAGGTTAAAACAGCCTTGAGCCTGCAGAGTTTAACTCATACTGAAATGTTAATAAGCGTTTTTGTGTTAGGTAGGTTCTCCAGAGAAACAGAGCCAATAGGATATGT
The DNA here is from genome assembly GCA_963573385.1 of Cacajao melanocephalus. Classification (NCBI taxonomy): domain Eukaryota; kingdom Metazoa; phylum Chordata; class Mammalia; order Primates; family Pitheciidae; genus Cacajao; species Cacajao melanocephalus. The sequence goes on along the minus strand of CAUYLG010051362.1, from coordinate 31,177 downwards.
ATAGATACATATGAGAGAAGACTGATTATCATAATCCGCTCACACAATGATGAACGCTGAGAAGGTCCATGACCTGCCGGCTGGCAGCTGGAGACCGGGGAAAACTGGTGGGATCATTCAGTATGAGTCTGAAGGCTCCAGAACCGGGGGAGTCAATGGTGTAAATCTTGGAATCTGAAGGCCTGAGAAGCCAGAGAACCAATGTCTGAGGACAGAAGATGGATGGATACCCAACTCAGAGAAAAAGAGAATTCTCTCTTCCTCCACCTTATTGTTCTATCCTGGCCTCAAAGGATTGGCTGATGCCTGCCTACTCTGGTGAGGGAGGTCTTCTTTACTCAGCTTATTGATTCAGATGCCCATCTCTTCCAGAAACACCTTCACAGGCATACCCAGAAACAACACCTTTCCAGCTATCTGGGCATCTCTTAGTCCTGCCAAGCTGACACCTGAAACTAACCATCCCAGTATTATGGTGCTGGGAACTGTAAAAACAACATTTTATTAATCTAGCTTTATTGTACCCAAGCCTGCATGTCCCTCCCACCCCTCGCACATGTGAAGGATGGAACAGGGCTTCCTGCTCCTCGCTAAAGGAAACATGAAGTCTTGGTGCAGGAATAGAACAGACACAACCAAACCCTGAGTTACGACACAGGATTTGAAGCATGAATACACAAACACACAAATGCTTATGCTACAAGGTTAAAGGAAAAGAGAGAATTCTTATATTTAATATAATTATTGTTATATAAAAACAATAAAAGTAATATAAATTCTATGTATGGAAAAAAGAGTGGAAGAAAATATAGTACTTCAGACTGTTTTTTTTTGAGACGGAGTCTTGCTCTGTCACCCAGGCTGGAGTGCAGTAGCACAATCTTGGCTCACTGCCACCTCCACCTCCCGGGTTCAGTTGGTTCTCCTGCCTCAGCCTCCCGAGTAGCTGGGATCACAGGTGCCCACCACCATGCTGGCCTAATTTTTTGTATTTTTAGTAGAGATGGGGTTTTGTCATGTAGGCCAGGCTGGTCTCCAACTCCTGACCTCAAGTGATCCATCCACCTCGTCCTCCCAAAGTGCTGGGATTATAGGCGTAAGCCACCGCGCCCAGCCCACACCATTTTTGGTGATTATTTTGGAAGCTGGTATTACAGCTTATTTTCTCTTCTTTTCTATTACCAGCTTTTCTGACTTTCTCATATTTTCTATTGTAGGTATATTCACTGTTCTAATAAAAATAAAATCAATAAACTGTGTCTTTTTTAAAGATCCCAAGTTTGACAGCAATTTCTAGGGTGTACAGCTGTCAGTTCCCACTTCAGCATCTTTTCTCACATATAAATCAAGTAAAATAGGAATCTAAAAATTTTCCATTATTCAGATCTGGATAATTTGAATCTTATGACATTTAAACTTTCTAAGAAAAGAAAATGTTTACAGAGTGAATTTGTACTCAAACCGGTTCAGTGCCCAGTCTACTTCAAAATTCAAGTTGTTTCTAAATATATAAAGAAGCAGCAAAACCCCTCTACTTTAGCAGTGTCCATCTGCATACAAAAAAATGACTTCTCTGCTGGGCGCAGTGGCTCACACCTATAATCTCAGCACTTTGGGATGTCGAGACGGGCAGATCGACTGAGGTCAGGAGTTCAAGACCAGCCTGGCCAGTATGACGAAACCCTGTCTCTACTAAAAATACAAAAATTAGCCAGGTGTGGTGGTGCATGCCTGTAATCCCAGCTACTTGGGAGGCTGAGGCAGGAGAATAGCTTGAACCCTGGAGACAGAGGTTGCAGTGAGCCGAGATTGCACCACCGCACTCCAGCTTGGGGGACAGAGCAAGACTCAATCTCAAAATAACAAACAAACAAACAAACAAAACACCTCTCTCTAACATATTCATTAAAAGAGTGATCAGAGGACTCCTTCTTAGCAAGACCTGATGATCTTCTGTTCTATTACTGTATGCCTAGAATATTAGCAAACAGGCATAGTACAGTTTACAGGCACTGTTCTAATAGCTTCATATACCTTAATTCAATGTGACCCACCTGAGTCCTATGAGAGAAAAACCATTATTACTCTCATTTTTCCATGAAGGAAACTGAGGCACGGAGAGGCGAAATAACTTAGTAAGTCATGGAGCTGGGATTTGAACCCTGCCAGTCTGGGTCTCAAGCCCTCTCTCAAACACTTTCCACTGCACAGGGGACTTGAGGTAACAAGTTCTGAAAGCTTTGGCAATGTGTCTTGGTGTCGATTTAGCCAGAACTTACCTCCTCTCTTTTCTCCTTGTCTGTGAATTAGCGAACCCTGCTCTTTGCCAGGCAGGAGTGTATTGAGGTAGAATGAGATTACTGACTACATGTCCCTGAAGACAGAAAAACTGCTCTATTGGTAGCAGTATCAGCTCATGCCCCATCTCCACTGTTCATTTATTGGTATTTCTAAAATTCTTCAGGACTCAGTTAAAAGTTTCCATCAGTTCAAGTGAGCTCCAATCACATGCCTCTCTCTTCTATTCATTTTCGAACAACTTTCTCAGGTGAAAGCCGCCCAATTTAGCAGAAAAAAAAGTTGGTAGCCCTATAATAAATCTTGGGAAAGTGTAGAGAAAACACTCCCTTGCTGCATTTGGCAAATCGAATAAGCAAATGAGCTCATGTTCTTAGAAGAAACTCAATCCTTAGAAACTCTTCCCCTTCACACAGCTGCGAGGACAATTGCAGATTAATTAATTGAAGTGCATTGGAAGGGATATATACTAGAGAACACTTTCCAAAGATGGCTTTGTTAGGGTTTTAAATTGAAACTGTGGATGGAAAAGCCTATTTCAGTGACCAGTCCACTGAGCAGGCTTCTTATTTGTATGCATGGAAAATCCCAGCCACCCATCCGCGGGGCTGGTCAAGAGGCTGCTGAGATGTTCATTGCCACACCCTTTCTACTCCACTGGAGGCCTGAGACACACAGACAAGTCTAGGCGTTTCTTTGTTACTTATATTTGATGAAGCTGTTGTCCACAGCCAGGGAGGTATCCCAGTTTATGTGTGAGGGTCAGCCAATGTTAGTCCAGAAGGCTGGCCTGGCAGCTGATTCTAGCGTCCTCAGTCTTGGTTGGCTGTGGCTGGGGTAGGTAGGGCAGGGCGTCAGGGTCTTCCCTGAACTGTGTGATGGAGGCTCCTCTACCCAGTGCAAGGAAGTCAGCCAGAGATTAGATTTTGGAGCAGTGTATTCAACTTGGGTAAGGTCAGAAGCCAAAGAACAGACTGCCATTCGGGAGATTAAAACCAGGAAGCCTGGTGCAGGATTATTGGCCTCTGCTTTGCTTGCAGCTAGTTTACAGGGGGAGCTGCCTGAATTGGCCTTTGAGTCTGTGGTCTGAGATATCAGCTGAAAGGCTGCCCGCCCATTTCCTCCCACCAGGAAGTCCTAGGGCCCAGACTTTGGCCCCTTCTGAAGCTCTCTCCCCTAAAGGAACACAGCCGAAGCTTTGGTTGCTACTTCACTGTTTAATATTTCCTTTTCCTTCTCCCCTAACTTCTAGCACCCAGTGACTAGTGATGGAGAAGGATGTGCTACGGAATCACAAGTGCTCGTTTTATTTATCTTTTAAAGTATTGCTTTCAAACTTTAAAAAGCAGAGAGAGAAAACACCCACTGTATAGCAACCTGGCGAGCAGCTTGTGCCCAGGACAAGGGTTATGGTACCTCTGCCCATTCATGAGCCCTGAGGTTCCTGGTGAATTCAGGAGGCCATGTTTACAGACACACAGGAAGGGAGTTTAGGCTCCGTTGCCTCACCTACTACTGACTGTCTATTTAAACTTTTTGAGCCTTAGTGTCTTCAGCTATGAAATGAAAATCAAAACATGTAGCTCACGGCTTTATTGGGTGGAATATGACATTTTAAAGTGCTATGAAACTATAAATAATCACTCAAGATGCAAACAAGAGCTTGGTCTTATAACCAAGATCATAAAGTCCTTGTATGAGGCTATACAAAGATCATATAGTCCTTTTTCTTATAACAAAGATCACATAGCCCTTGTATGTGGAGATCCGATACTCAAATCCATGTGTTGCATACTGACCATCCTCTGCCAAGGCGCAGAATTTTATTGAGCCTATACTAAGGAAATTCTGCAGAGCTTGTCATCCAACTGGCATTTAAATGGTCATCTTCCTCCCTCTGTAATTGGTGGGAAGTCATATCTAGGGACTGTCAGGTGACATTCATTCATTCCACAAATATTATGACTCACTTGCTCTGCAGTACCATAGATTTGATTTTATAGAGTGAGCAGAGCTCATTGACCACTTTGTAAAACTTCCAGGAAGGAGGCGCAGTGGGGCTCTGCAGAGTCTTATTTATTCCAGCATCTCCAGCACCCAGCGCACATGTCTGACAAACAGCAGATGCCTAGGAATCTGACGGATAAAAGGACAAGTCAAAGCACTGGAACGCACCGACTTCTTCCATTGTCTCTGTAGGATGTTTTCCAAGAGCCTACAACTGCCTTTCATTTCCTTAAAATAGGAAGATAGATTATACCTTGTCACCAATGGAAATCAGTGAAAGTGAAACTGTGGGGCCTGCAGGCTTTCGGAGGACAGGGTAGCTAGTTATTACAGGAAAGGTTTAAGACAACGACAACAGCAATCCTGAAATGTCTTGGCTTGCTTTCCATTCTCAGGATCAAGTCGGTGAGGAATGACCGTGTTCTAAACTAAGGCTGCCGCCTGTGTGGTAAGTCTTGCGTCTGAGCAGAGGTGCTTTCCACAACATGCAGGAGTATCTGAGACTGCCCGGGGGAAGCAGACACCTCCTCAAGGGCCTGTGGCTTTGAGTCCTCAGGGAGGAGGTTGTGATGAGGAGTGAGAGGACTCAGACATTTCTACTCTAGGGACAGAAAAGGCCAGTGCCCAGTCCTCCTGTGAGGATAGGATTCCCTGCAATCATAATTATGTGGTAATGATTCACTGATAGAATCAATGTGGAGTCAGTCCAATCTCAAAATCTTTTTGCACCTGACCCACAAGTACAGGACTTGGAAAACATCCTGTACTTGCGAGATATCCAAGGTCTATCTCTCCCTTGTGTCTTCCTTTCCTTCTTTAACCAGGATTCCTTTTTCTCAGGGTTTCAATGTTGCTCATTGGTGGCCCTTATTCTGAGCCAAGTGCTGAGCAAACAGGATGTAGGAAGCAGAGTCCTGTTTTTAGCGGGCCTCCAGTCCAGTCAGGGAGGAACTCTCCATGGATAATTACCCTCCAAGCATAAGAAGGTAGGCATCCTAAAGCTGATTGGCACAATGCATTGGGCAGGGAGTGGTTTATGTACGCTAGACTCAAGGGAAAAAGCGTGGCTTCGCAAAGAAGACAGCCCCTGAGCAGGGCTTAGCAATCTGCCATGGAGACAGAGGCTGGGCTTTCCAGGTTGAGGAAGGCTATGAGCCAACGTGGAGGGAGGGAGGATTGAAAAGCCCAGACTAGAGCCAATGGGTGAATAAGACCACACAGGGAAAGGCAAGGCTTCTTGAGTCCAGAAGAGCAAGTATCCTTACCTGTTCTGCTCGGGAGCTCAAATTTTATCCTGTAGGCAATGGGGACTCACCAAAGGTTTTTAAGAAAAAGAAAATTATAACCAGGTCTGCATTTTGCAAGACCATGGTGGTCACATCAAGGAGGATAGATTGGGAGTAGGATGGGTAACAGGGAACTGGGGGCATAGAAATCTCTTATGATGAGGTTGCAATTATCCACATGAGAAATAGTGAAGGGAAGAGAAATCAGCACTTATTAAAGCTCTATTATGTGTTAGGCTGGGGATATTAGGTACCTTGACTAGCTACCTCATTTAATTCCCAGGGAAGCTCTGCAAAGAAGCTATTATTGTTGCTACTCCATCTATGAGGGACTGACAGATGCAACTGTGCCAAGGTCATGTGACAAGAAATGCCCTCCCTTCCTCCACGGGGGCCACTGGTTGGAGCACGGGGTGGCAGAGGCCCGGTAAGAGTGAGCTGTGTAAGATCTGCTGGAGGAGGGAGAGGCAGGCATGGGGCAGGACTACGGATGAGAGGCAGGGGTGGGAGGGCAACAAGGACTTTTAGCTTAAAGAGGTGCTTGGCAGGGGTTCAGCCAGTAAAAGGGGCCAAGAGCAGGTTGCTGTCCAGCCAGCAAGAGCTTATTCTGCCATACATGCTCAGGCACACATCTTTATTACTGCCAAACAGCATTATTTCTGATGAAGTATTTTTTTTTACATAAAGACTTTGAAATCTAACATCTAAAGCAAAACAATATGCTAAAGTCAATAATACAAATGTCAATATTTGGAAAAATATTTTAAATAGGTCTTGCTATGATTTGACATTAGTAAAATCATCAATAAGTCTTTAACTTCCCTTTCTTTTAAAAAATCTGCCGGAGTTTGTGTGCTCAGCACTAACTCCTTTAGAAGTTGTTGCACTGTGGTTGCTCTTAAATAATATTAAATTAGTCTTAATTTTAGAAAAAGTTCTGTTCAGGGAAAATAATGAAAATTGTTAAAAATAAATAACAATCGCATGTACTCTTGTTTTAGAGTTTTATAATAACTCTCAATGAATTCATAGATTTAAAAAATATTTTCAATTTCACTTTCTAACAACATTATACAAAGAAATCACCACACCAGTAATGATTCTGCTTGGTTTTGTAAAAGTTTATTTTGCATATCTATGTTATCGTGTATTGTAATGAACTTTTCATCCACTTGAATTGATTGGATTGAAGTAAGAAATGCACCTGTCAGCAACTCAGCTTAACTATTGGAAATTTGGGTCTAGCTGTGTATTTACTGCATCAGTTTGTCTATACTCCTTTTGCCTTGTATTTATCTGGGTTCTCCAGATAAATGGAACCAATAGGATATATATCTACATATATTTATTATAAGAAATTGGCTCACTTGGGCATGGAGGTTGAGAAGTCCCAAGATCCACAGTCAGCAAGTTGGAGACGCAGGAGAGCCAATGGTTTAGTTTCAGTCTGAGTCCAAAGGCTTGAGAACCAGGAGAGCTGATGGTGTAGGTTCAGTCTGAGTTTGAGTCTGAAGGTAGGAGAAGACCTCTATCCTAGCCTGCAGACAGCTAAGCAGAGAGCTAAGCAGGTAGGAGAAGACCTCTATCCTAGCTTGTAGACAGCTAACCTAAAAGGACCCTCCTGTTATTACCAGGAGGGTCAGGCTCTTCATTCATTTAGGCCTTCAACTGACTGGATGAGCACCACCTGTAGTGTGAAGTGGTAGACTGCTTTGCTCAGTCCACAATTCCAACGTTAATCTCATTCAAAACCCCTCTCACAGATGTACCTAGAATGTTTGACTAAATTTCTGGGCACCCTTTGGCCCAGTCAAGTTGACATATAAAATTAACTATCACATGCCTAAAAAATGTTATGAATCAAAGACAAGTAATATTAATTCTTGGGTTTTGACAAGCTGAAGTTGCTGAAGTAGCAATTATAAAATTTCACTTAAACAGTAAGACAACCATATTTTCTGCTATATGTTAATGCTAATTCTGAAAAACATTTCAGCCTCCTTATGACTAAAAGTACCCAGATATCAAAGGGCTAGCAACTGTTGCTCTTTGTCTTTGCCAATGCTTGTAAGTTTTCTGAATCCTTATAGGACTTCAGGAATGCTGAAATTGCTGGCAAAGTTCAAAGAATTTTTACAAGAGAATCCCAGCATTGCCAAGGAGATCTTGGAATGTCTACCTGATACATTTGCAGAAGTTAATAGATCAAAATAATTTATATTCTGCTCCAATAACCCAAGAAGTAATACATTAAGAGGGCTATTCTTTGGGTGAAGTAGAAAGAGTGAATTATACAACAAACTTGACTGTTATTGTTTACATGTTGGTTTTTATATTTTCTTCAGTAACATATAATCCAGTCTTGCAGCGACTTAGTTAGAAATTAGGAAGGTAGCATTTACATGTTAAATTGACAGAAGGATTGTTTGCTCTTTGGGTCGATGGAGAGAACAGAGTCTCATCTTTATGAAATTTCTCCTCCTTTATTGTCATGGAGATAAGGTGCCATGCTACAGTAAGTATGCCAGGGCTGTGATTTAGAGCCAGATTTTAAAGAAAAAGGAGAGCTGAATTAAAAAATTCGAGTGTGTGTTTTTTTTTAATTTGCTAATGTCATATTGATTTTTTAAATGTAAAGCCAGATCAGTGTCCATGATTGATATCATTGAAGCTCTGGACTTGCGGTCTATATTAGTCTGTTCTCATGCTGCTATAAAGAACTGCATGACACTGGGTAATTTATAAAGAAAAGAGTCTTAATTGACTTATAGTTCTGCATGGCTGTGGAGGACTCAGGAAACTTACAATCATGGCAGAAGGGGAAGCAAATACATCCTTTTTCACATGGCGACAGGAGAGAAAAGTGCAAGCAAGGGAAATGCCAGATGCTTATAAAACCATCAGATCTCATGAGACTCACTCATTATCATGAGAAAAGCATGGAAGAAACCACCCACATGATTCAATTACCTCCACCTGGTCCCACCCTTGACACATGGGGATTATAAGGATTACAATTCAAGGTGAGATTTGGGTGGAGACACAGAGCCAAACCATATCAGGGCCCTTCACAGCTCCATGGTCCTGATGTCATAAATTGACTACAAATGTTCAGTTTCAGCACAGGTAGGTCATGATGAAGCCATTGATTGAAACAGAACAAAAAAGAGCAGCAACAGATTTGGGGAAGAAGATAGTTTGGGACTTGGATTGGAGATGCTAGTGGAAACCCCACTGAATTGTCTAGCAGGCCCTTAAAATCTTGGTCTGGAGTGTGTAAATGAACACTAGCTAGCTAGTGGATTTGGAAATTGTTAGTTATGATTCTAAGATGGCCAAGCATGGTGGCTTATAGCTGTAATCCCAGCTACTCGGGAGGCTGAGGTGGGAGGATTGCTTGAGCCCAGGAGTTCAAGACCAGCCTGGGAAACATGATGAGACCTAGTCTCTACAAAAAATTTTAAAAAATTAGCCAGGAATAGTGGTTCATGCCTGTAGTCCCAGCTACTTGGGAGGCTGAGGTGCGAGGATTGCTTGAGCCTGGGAGGTCAAGGCTGCAGTGAGCTGTGATCACACCACTGCACTCCAGCCTGGGCAACAGAGTGAGACCCTGCCTCAAAAAAAAAAAAAAAAAAAGAAGGCATAGGTTGGCAAGAGTTTTCTTTTCTTCAAAGTGCCAGATAGTAAATATCTGAGGCTTTGTGGGCCAGAGAGTCACTGTAGCAGTTCTTCCATTGATTGTAGTGCAAAAGCAGCCACAGGTAATATAGAAATGAATTGTATGTTGCTGTGTTCCAATAAAACTTTTTATTTTAGAAACTGAGGTTGGAATGGGAGTAAAGGAGAGGAGAGTGAGGGTGGAATTTGGGCAGAGGTCTACTCTAGGCCATAGGAATGAATGAAATTATGAAAAGAGCATGTAAGGTGAACAGTGTCCAGATGAGAACCTGAGAAATGCCTATGTCTACGGCAAAGGCAGAGAAAAAGCCAGGGAAGGAAAGAGATGCATTTTGAGAGGAAGAAGGGAACTCAAAAGCTCAAGTGCCCCAGGGACTAGAGGTTGGTGTTTTAAGAGAGAACTGTGTGCAACAATGTTAAAATACCCCCTGAAAGTTCAGTAGGACAGGCATTGAGAAGAGACTGTTACAATCAGTGATTAGGATGGCATTTCTGATTTTGAGGCTGCAGTTTTAGGGGAGGTATGGACACAAGCCCATGAATGCAGGTGGTTGTCAAGATGATGGGTGGTGGGGTAGCCAAGACTGCAGTAGGGGCAAGGTGGATTCAGCGGGAGGCTGGGAAGAGAAAGTGTTTCAGGCTTGGAGAGATTAGTAAGTTGGGAAGACTGAAGGGAAGAAGCCAGCACATTAGGAGATTTTCAAGATACCAGAGAGAAGAAACTCCGTATGCAGCAATGCCTGGAGGAGATGCAGTCAGGACCTTGTGGCAGGCGATACACTGGGCATAGTGTCCATGAAGCCTCATTAAGTTCCATTAAAACAGCACAAAACAGATATTTGTGTCAGACACTGCTAGAAGTGACCCAACATCCTTTCCTCCCTGCTTCCTTACCAACAACTCATCAAGTTTGCTCAGGGTAGCAATGTGCCCAGCTAGAATACTTACCTTATCACACTCTTGAGCTGCCAAGGGTGCCCTATGACCCACATCTGACCAATGTGTTGTTCACAGATGTCTACAGGCTGGGGCTTTGGAGTAAATAGTTATTTACCCTACATTTAAAAAAATGGAGTCAGCTGGCACTACCTTTTGCCTTTTGCTCTTCCTTCTTCCTTTCTGCCTAGAATGTGGATACCTAGAGGGAGAGCAACGATATGGTGGCTTTGAGGATAAATCTCCACTTACTGTGGACAGTAGAGCAGGAAGAGTCAAGGGGCCTGAGTCTTTGAACAGCAGCACCAGCTCTGACCACTCTATCCCTGGACTCCTTCTGGAGTGAGAAAAATGAACCTCAAACTTGTTCACCATTGTTTGTCTGGTTCCTATTATGTGGAGCTGAATGTAAACTGGACCAGGAGTCACCTCCTGTCTTTCCCCAGTAGAGGAAACAGGCTCAGACAGTTCAAGTAACTTCACCAAGATCACTTCTGCCCTTGAGACTAGCTATTCAAAATGTGGTCCACGGACCAGCAGCATCAGCAGCACCTGGGAGCCTTTTACAAATGCAAATACTTGGGCTCCACTGCAGACCTACTAAATCAAAATCAGTTTTAACAGCACACCCAGCTGATTGATGTGAAGTCTGAGAAGTGGTGGTCTGGTTAATAAATAACAGAGCTAGGATTAGATCCCAGGTTTCTAAGACTGCAAAGTTCACGCTCTTCTGAAATAGAAGGAAATGACAAGATACTGATGTTTTCTGTACAAATACATTGATGTAGAAAGAAAGGACGCCGAGAGAGTCAATGACAGAGTGCCTCAATCTTCTCAGGATGAGGGAGTGCTAGAATGTTCATTCACCAAGCAGAACTGCTCATCTACTCTGTTAACCAGGTGCTAGGAGTAAAAGACCATCTCTGTTTTCAAGGAATTCAAAGGTAGTGGGTAACAATGTAACCCACTGGTTAAAATTGGTCATTATGACAATAGCCAATAATTATAATATTATGATACATGCAATAGTAGAGTCTTGAAAATGATGGAAAGATACTCTGTCTCCTAACCTCATATCTCAGTCCTTCAATTTCTTGAATTAAATGGAATTGTATTGCATCAATGGTTGTGACCACAACGACCCGAGTTAAAGAAGGCACAATTGTTAGTGGATTGATTTGATCAGTGTTGAGACACAGCCTGGGCTAAAGTCAGGCCTAAACTGCAGGAATTACAATGAGCTGCTTAATTTTCCTTTCTCTCTGTATAGAGCAGACACTGCTCAGTACAAGTGGTTATTTCAATGTAGAGTAAAAGGTGAGTTGCAGAGGGCTGAGAAGGGGATAGGCTAAGGGGAACTGAACAAAAGGTTGCAATTTCTTGTGATCAAGAAATTTTATTTTGCAGTCAGCTAAGGGAACTGCAAAGAAACAAGTGCTCCCAAGGCAAAGTCTCAGAACAGTGACGACTAAGCCTATAAAGCTTATTTTATTGATGCTGCACACAAGACGGCTTCATGCAACTTACAGAGCCTAAAGACTGAGTTTGAAGGTTGGATTTGTGTACCAGCTCTGTCGTTTATCTTGAGCCTTGTCTTAGGCTGGCTTTCCCATAAAGCAGACACCAATGCCAGGATTTGTGCACAAAAATTCACGTGGGAAGGGAGATAGGCTAGGGAACGAAGCCAATACAAGGTTTATTTTTCTTTTCCAAATTTTGTATTGTGATAAATATGCATAACATAAAATTTACCATTTTATCCCTTTCTGAGTGTATAATTCAGTGGCAGTAAGTATATTCACATTGTTATATAATTATTACCACTACCCATCTCCACAATTTCCCGTTATCCCAAACTAAAACTCTGTAGTCCTTAAACAACTCCCATTCTTTCTCCTCCAGTTCCTACTTCCTGTTTCTATAAATTGACTACTCTCTCAGATCTGGCAATAATATGTACCTCATATGAGTAAACTCATGTGGTATTTGTTTATGTCTGATTGATTTTATTTAGCATAATATTTTCAAGGATCATCCATCCAAGGTACAATGTGGCATGTGACAGAATTTCCTTCTTTTTAAAGGCTGAGTAATACTCCTGTGTTAGTCTGCTTGGGATACTGTAACAAAATATCATAAATTGGGTAGCTTTTAAACAATAGGAATTAATTTGTCATAGTTCTGGAGGCTGGGAAGTCCAGGATCAAGGCCTTGAGTGCTGAGGAGAAGATAGCCATACAAAGATCTAGAGGGAGGATATCCTGAGCTTTTGAGCACAGGGACTGGTATGTACAATGTTCCTGAGATTAAAGTGCAGAGAGAAGGTCAGGGTGGCTAGAGTATAGTGACTGAGGGGGAGAGTAGCTGGAAATGAGGTCATAGCATGGTCAGGGGCCAGATGAACCTTAAGGCCATCTCAAGAGCCCTGGCTTTTTTTATGCTTACAATGGAAAGTTATTGGTTGGCACAGGGTTCTCTCTGACTGCTGGATGAAGAATTGACTACAAGGATGACAATATAAGCAGAGACCTGTTAGGAGCTTGTTGTGGTTGTTCAGGTGACAGATACTGATGGGCTAGGATAGCAGCGATGCTGTTTCTCTTTAGTTCAAACAGTAGTTAATTTACTAGGCCAAATTCCTGCTTTTGGTCTTCCCAGCCCAACCTCCAATGTTAAGGCTACAGAAATTCATTTTCTGGTGTTAGTCAAAGTCTCTACTCAACCATGTTGGTCAGGAAGAAGGCTCTTTTCCATGGAACTAGAAGCAGAGGCACAAAGAGCAGTGGGATGTCATGGATGCCATCAACCTTGGCTTTAGCAAGATATTAGACACTGTTTCTCGTGACTCCTTTTTTAAAAAGAAGAGATTGAAATATAGTCTGAAACCAGGACAGTGTGGTGGATTCACTGTCAGACAGCTCCACTTGAGAGTACTGATTTGGGATTCTGTGAAGTGCTAAAGAGTCTCACTGTCTGTTTGTCCTTGTCAACACTCTCATCAGGGACACAGAGAAGCTCTAGAAGTTTGTTTATCCTCTTTGCAAACGCTGTAGGCCAGGAAAGATGAGTCACGGGTTGGAGGACGGATTCACTATGCAGAGGTCGCAGAGCCTCACATTCATGATTGTGCCTCTCTGCTCCATCTCTTGGTAGGTAGCCAACATAACATGCCTAAGAATCAACCAGAATGCTGTTTTAAGTGCTTGCTATGGTCTGGCTCTGTGTCCCCATCCAAATCTTATCTTGAATTGTAATCCGAATTATAATTCCCACGTGTTGGGGGAGGGATCTCACAAGAGGTGATTAGATCATGGGGGCAGTTCCTCCATGCTGTTCTCATGATAGTGAGTTCTCATGAGATCTGAGGGCTTTATAAGGGTTTTACCCCCTTCCCTTGGCACTTCTATCTCCTGCTGCCATGTGAAGAAGGATGTATTTGCTTCCCCTTCTGCCATGATTGTAAGTTTCCTGAGGCCTCCCCAGCCATGTGGAACTGTGAGTTAATTAAACCTCTCAGTCTCAGGCATTTCTTCATAGCAGTATGAAAACAGACTAATACAGTGCTGGTGGCTTCCACTCCTAGTAGGCTTTGGGGAGGACAGGAACATGTGCTTTTACTGAGTGCCAATTAGATTCTCAGGTAGGTGATCTGGAGTCCACATGCTGGTTAAGCCTACTTGGTGCATAGCATTGCCACACAAGGTTTGTAGTGCTCACATCCCCACCAGTCTGTGGGCTCCTTCTTTAGCTATTGCCTGTGTCTGATACTGGTACACGACAGAGCTAATCAACATTGTTGAAAGATCATGCCTGATCTTTCATGGAATATTGTACTAAAACCAACAAAACTACATTTTAAGGGATATAAGTAAAGACCATTTAAGATGAAAAACTCAGTTGGATAAATATGAAATGGGGAATTCTTGGCTTGGAAACATTTCCTGTGGAAAAGAGCCAGGGCTTTTGGCTCAATACCAAAGGCTGTTAAATAATAGCATATGGTAGCATCAGGAAGTTGAGAGCCCTTCATCACTAAAGATAATCAAGCAGAGAATATAATGAACCCAGGCATCATTGTCACATGAGAAAAAGCCCCTTTCCATTTCTGTAAAAGTGACCTCAGTTAGGTAGCCATTATTTCTTAGCTGGAATGATGCCATCACCTTCTGGGTCATGTTTTTGCTTCAGATTCCTCTCTTATGGAACACTTGTAGGCCCCATTTATTGTCACCTCAGCACCGATTTCTCCCTTCTTTTTTATGTGCAGAATTCTACTTTTGTTGGGGAGTCCAGCCTCCCTCCCTGTTTCTCAGGTGTAAACACAAATCAGGTGAAGCCAATCGTGGTGATCCCATTCTCTTTATCCATGATTGGTTTAGACCAGGACATCTGACTCAACTCTGGCCAGTGAGATATAAGGGGAAGTCTCCTGGAGGCTTCTGGGAAAGATTCCCTCATTCCTGAGAGAGATAGCAGGAAGAGATCTTTTCTTCTTCCTTTGGATATCATTACATATGATTCCTAGATCTGGGAACTGAGGCAGCCCCTTTCTCAGAGGGAACAGTACTGAGTACCGTGCTGACATTCTGAGAATGGCAGAGCAGAAAGATGGAAGGCTGTTACTGAAAGAACCGACACTGCAACACTTGACTTCTCAGCCATCTTTTGAATGAGTTAGTAAATGCCTTTGTTGGTCAAGCCATACTGAGTTAGGTTTTCTGTTCTTTGCAGCCCAAACATCCCAGCAGATGCACAAAACATCCTACAGCATACTCTGTTGCCAGATCAACCTTTATAAAAGACAATTTTGATCATGCCACACCTGATCAAAAACCTCAAATTTTCCCCTCAGTTTCCAATACTTTTAAAATAAACTGTTCAAGCCTTGCTTGCCAAGGTAATTTGTCTCCTGCACGGAAATCAAATTTAACTTCCTGATATTTTGTCAACATGGTAGCTCTTGCATGAAGTTCCCATCCTGGGATCCACTTCCCTTCCACCCATCTTTGTTTGTTGAAATGTTACCTCTAAAGAACCTTGCCAAACCCTACCTTTTCCATGACAGCCTTTTATGGTTAGCATTCCTTTTTTTTCCTGAACACTCCCCCAATGCCTTTGGGTACTTCTTTTGGCACTTAATATATTCTTCCATGTTGTATTACTGTTTACATAGCTTTCTCATTCTGCCTACTGGTTGGTGAGCCCTGGGTATGAGGACCACATTTTGCTTGTCTTGGCAGGTTCAGCAGCTTCTAATCTGGTGCTTTTCACAAGGTGGACGCTCAATAACTACTAGTTTAAATGTTGTATCGGATGAGACATCAAAGGCCCTTCCCAATTCTAAAGCTCTGTGGTTTCTGTGCCTTCAGCTTTCTAATTTTGACTTAATTATTTAAACAGAGAAAAATTGTAACCTCTAAGTAGGAACGTGAAATGGCTTCAATCAAGTTTGAATTCACTAGGAAGACAATTCTTGAATCTTGGCCTGTTATATTTATGTATGGATAATCATGCAAATGATTTAAAATTCTTAGGCTTCAGTTTCCCCTCTATCAAATGGGGATAATAGTGGTTACCTCATAAGGTTGTTGTGGGGACTAATGAAACGAGTTATATGTAGCAATCCCTTCTGAATATTCATTCGCATCCATGTCTCTTCCTTCTGGTTTAGCTGAGCCAGGAGCATCTCCAAGGGAATTAGCTAGTCCATTCCTCTGTCGGTGGCGAATTTAGGCTTGGAGGGACTTGTGGCTGATATGATCTGAGGAAACATCTGCTGGGGACATTCTCGGAGAGGTTTCTTCATAGAAAGAGACACAGAGGAAGAATCAACCTCTTCTACTGAGCGTTCTCGTCTTGAGAATGAGAGCCATACTGTGACTGCAAGGGGAGCCCCAGGACGGCAAAAGGGGATGGTGGCTTTGATGGCACTGAGTCACTAAGTTAGTCAACTAGAAGTGATCCTACTTTGGGAGTTCCATGATGTGAAATAGTAAACCTTCTTTATTGTTGATGCTATTCAGAGCTAAGTTTTCTATGACTGCAATTGAAAGCAGTGCCTTACACAAGGTACGTACTCCACAAATATAAACGCATCATCTAGTCCTTTCCTATCATTTCATATGAGACCATCTGAGAAAACTGTGAAGAAAAATACTTAACTAAATTAAAATAGTCTTGAATAAAACAGCTTTTATAACTTGACAGTTCTTTTTTGTTTGTTTGTTTGTTTTTGCAGAGCTTACTGATTGTGAAATTAAAAAATCAGTCAGGGACAAAGGCTAGAATAGGTGATAAATGCAACCCATCTGGTGCTATAAGAAATATTGAACATACCAAGAAAAAATACAAATAAACGTGAAGGTTAACATCATGCCAATATTATCTACTGGAAACTGATGTCTTGTTAAAATTCTAAGATGTTTTATTTTCATAAGGCACAGTGAAAATAGAAAAATCATAAACCAGAACAAGAAAAATAAATGGAGGCTACTCCTGGGATTGAAGATTTGGGATTGCTGAATGTTAACAATCTAGGTTTTGCTTTTTGTTTGTTGCTTTGTTTGTCTTAAAATCAATGGAGCTCGATGCAGTGGCTCACGCCTATAATCCCAGCACTTTGGGAGGCTGAGGCAGGCAGATCACGAGGTCAGGAGTTCAAGACCAGCCTGGCCAACATGACAAAACCCCATCTCTACAGAAAATACAAAAAATTAGCCGGGCACGGTGGTATGCACCTGTAATCCCAGCTACTTGCGAGGCTGAGGCAGGAGAATTGCTTGAACCTAGGAGGCAGAGGTTGCAGTGAGTCGAGATCACACCACTGCAATCTAGCCTTAGCAACAGAGTTAGACTCTATCTAAAAAAAAAAAAAAAAAAAAAAAAAATCAATGGATAGCCTTTGAGTAAAATAATCTGCCAAAATATCTCTGGAGAGATTCTTAGGGTCAGTGGAAGAGATTTTCTTTCTCTTTAAGCTTCCTAAGAGACAAAAAAAAAAAATAGAAGCATATAAGATAGCATCTCTAAGCAATTCTACCCATATACCAGGTATCTGAAAAAAAGGCTGACATTTCATTGCAAAGAACGTGGAAAGTTAGTTGCTTAAAAGCCAGGCATAAGCAGGTTCTTTTCCAATGCAAGCTTCTCCCTGTTCTGGCCCTAAATGAGTCTTAGAAGCTTCTGTCCTTTGTGGACTGTGTAAAACTTGGACATTATAACTCACTAGTTTGCCCACTGGACTTGAAAAATAGAAATCCATTGGCTCTGTGGCCCCATGTCAGAGGAAATGAATGCCCATTTATAATTCTTTACCTAAATAGTAGCAGATAATGTCGGTAGGACTCAGAAGGAGGATCTAGAAGCCCAGCAAAGACCCTGTGTGCATGGTTGGAACAACAAAAACAACTTTATTCAAGTGTCCCCCTGGTTTAAGCCTGAGGTGGCTGTCACTGGTTCCTGAACTCCCGACTCCCAGCAGGTAGGACTGCTTCCTTCTGTGTTCAGTCTCAGGGCTGCTCCTGTTACCAGCAAGCCAGGTAGCTTACCCACATGCAACAAGGCCCATCAGCTCAGGGTGCATCAGTGACTTGGCCTCCAGCTCTCTACATCTACATCCGGAACTTCCCAAGTGTCTTGCTGTGAGGCCACCGAAGGTTGAGAGCCTTCACATTTTCCTCCCTGGGTAATGAGGCGAACTTACCATCCTCTCATTTGAAATTTCAATGAGCTGAAGGCAGATCTCTGCTGCTGGAAAGAGCTTGGTGGGAGATTAACTCTTGAGGTAGTGCCTGCCCTTCATATCCCCCCTCCCTGCTAGACATACTTATAACTGGGACAGAAGTGTTGTAGTTTCAGGTAGACATTATAGAGTTGGGAACCACTGAGGATCCTAAAGAGAAAAACTTTTTTGTTGTACCTTGTAGCTGGTTTGAGAATAGAGTGTTTTGATCTAACACTCCCCAAACAGCAGTGGGCCCGTCTCAGTTCCTTTGGTACCATGCCCATCTTTCTGTTCTAATACCATATCATGACTATTGAAAGGAGCTTAGGCTTTGGAGATATGCCAATCTGTGTTTGAATGCTGGCCCTGCCACTTACCAGCCAGGCAACCTTAAGTTAGTTACTTATCCTCTCTGAGCCTCAGTTCCTTCCAGTCTAACAGTGAGAGTATAACTCCCAATTAATAAGGCGAATTCAAATGAGATAAAATGTATAAAATGGCTTGCAAAGAGTTGGTACGTGGTAAATGCTAGAGAAATGGGTGAATATTATTCCTTGCTATTTATCACGTTGTCTTTGATGTGGTTTTATACCATCTGCAGAGTTTGATGACAAGCTTTTGAGAACAGGAACTATTCATCTTCTATTTTGAGCATCTGACCTTGTACCTGACTCATAGGTGTTGCATAATAAATACTTTTGAATGAATGGAGAAAAGATATTAATGAATCTGAAATTTCCACTCTTCTAAATGTAGATAATTGAGAAATTGTATTTCTGTGTACTTTTTTCTATTGTTGTCTTTTAGGAGATGTATAGATTCACTTTCAGTTTTCTTATTCAGGCAACAGTTTGAAATGATATGCCACCTTTATACTGTATAATATATAGTGAAGTGAAATGTTTGCACTACTATCTTTGTCTCCATATTCGTTTTTTGTTTCCATAGCGGTCAGGTGAAACAAGATGACACTATGGTAATAACCCCCACATCTCAGTGACTTGGCAGGTTTCTTTCTCACTCATGCTATATGTTCAATATGAGGCAGCAGTGAGGGTCAGAATGATAGAGATTCTGTCAGAGGATGTAGAGGAAAGGGAAGGTGGTGATGCACCAGCTCTTAAAGCTTCTCAGAAGGGTCATACATCCTTTGCCCTTGCATTTCAGTGGCTGACACAACTTATACAGTCAGGCAATCCTTTCTTGAGGCCAGAAGGAAGAAAGATAGAAATACTTGGTAAATGATCTGAGTGACTCTGCAGTTCAGGAAAGCAGAAGTAACAGCTGCAAAATGAAAAGCTTTTGCATAGAAGATAAGGACTTTTACAATTACTGGGAGAGCTGGAGAGTGGAGGTAAGAGAAGCCAATCCCCAGAATATCAGCCTGCAGCACTACAGCCAGGGTAAAGGAACTTACCTGGAAGCCCCTAGGAGTCCCAAGAAACCCCAAGAAGCTTCTGAAGATCATCTGAGCCTGCAGCATCTTAAGAAGCTGCCACCTACCAGGTCCACTGCCTGTATTTTCAGGCAGGTGATGCTTACCTGGAAGCTGCCATGAACCTCCTACCTGCTGGCTGTCCACACATCTGCCTGTAACTTCCTCCTAGCATAACTCCTTCTCCGCCTCCTGCTCCTCTCAGTGGCAGACTCTACCCTGCAACTGCATAGGGAAAGTGATTCTGGGAAATGCGGTTTCATATCTCCCCTGCCACGGAGGCCACAGCATGTCAACATCACACAGTGCCACAGTTTTAGTTGTCAGAAGGATGATTAGCTGCTTCAAGTTCAAGCCTGTCACCTAGGGACTGTCACCTCGGAAATAATCTAAGAGATTATAGGGGCAGAGTCAAGGGATGAGGGAGGGTGCAGATCTAACACAGCATGATACTAGCAAGAAAAATTCTGCTAGACAGGAATTCTCCAGGGTGATGACAAAGAGCTGCAGCCAGGTTGCATATGTGAGACATTTGTCTATTTCAATTCTCATTATAAGTAAAGGAGCATCTCCCACACCCTTACTCTTGCTACATGCAAGGGGAACTGTACTTCAAGAGTATAGACAAGGGGGACAGTGGGGTGAAATGGGTTGAGGGGGCGGTCTGTGCTTGGGGTGGGAGTGTGGACAGCAGAGACCCAGATCCTAGTCCATGCCCTGCTAACTGGCCATGTGACTTGAAGTAGGTCTCTTCCACTTTCAGTGCTTTGTTTCCTACATTGAATTTAAATCGTGTTTCTTGTCAACAGCATATAGTTGGGTCATGATGTTTTGGCCACTTTATCAATCTGTCTTCATATTCGTGCATTTAGATTATTCACATTTAAGGTAATTATTGACAAGTTAGCACTTATGTTTGCCATTTTATTATTGTTTTTAATTTGTTTCCTATGGTTCTTATTTCTCTATATCTTGCCTTCCTGTGACTACTTGAATATTTTTAGGATTCCATCCTGATTTATTTATTTTTTAGTGTATCTGTGTATAGTTGTAGTGGTTGCTCTGGTTATTATCTTAGCCTACTGGTATCAATGTTTCCATTGCAAGTAAAGTATGGAAACCTTATTTCCTTTTAGGTCCCTTTACCTTCCCCACGTTCAAATATCATTGTCCTGAGTATTAGATGTTGTCATAATTTTTGTTTCAGTTATTAAATTATGATTTCTAAAACTCAGGAAAAGAATTATCTATAGTCTGTACCCATATTTCTTCTATTTCTGTTGTCCTTTTTTTCCCCAATGTTCCAACTTTCCTTCTATCATTTTGTTTGAAGAACTTTCTTTAGTCAATCTCTGAAGATAGTTCTGCCAGTGACAAATTCTCTTAGTTTCCTTTGTCTGAGAATGTCTTTATTTTCCCCTTTCATTACTAAGGACAGTTTTCCATATAGAAATCATGGCTGTCAGTTCCTTTCTTTCAGCCATTGAAAAATGTTGTGCCACTGCCTTCTGGCCTCCATGGTTTCTGTTGAAAAATTCAAATTGATTCTTCTCTGTAGGTAATGTATCATTTTTCTGTAGTTGCTCTCAAGATTTATTTTTTCTTTATCTTTACTTTTCAGAAATCAAATTGTGATATATCTTGGCATGGATTTCTTTGGTTTGTCCTATTTGGAGTTTTCTGTTTCTTGATTTTGTAGGTTAATATCTGTCATCAAATTTGAGAAGTTTTCAGCTATTATTCTTTCAAACATTCTTTTATCCCAAGTCTCTTTCTTTTCTTCTTCTGAAGATCCAATGATACAACTAAGGTTCATTTTTTCATGAAGGTTTTTCATTTTTTTGCCTTTGGTATTTTCTATTATTCATTGGGTAAATTCTATTGATCTGTCTTCTAGTTCACTGACTCTATCCTTTGTCCTATCCACTCTACTACTGAGATTGTCTGGCAACGTTTTCAAATCTGTTATTGTATCTTTCTGTAGTATAATTCCCATTTGGATTTCCTTCCCTTCCTTCCTTCCTTCCTTCCTTCCTTCCTTCCTTCCTTCCTTCCTTCCTCCCTCCCTCCCTCCCTTCCTTCTTTCCTTCCTTCCATAATTACAAGTGATATTATATATATATATATATATATATATATATATATATATATACACACACACACACACACACACATTGTAGAGTATTATATATATAATTATATATATAAATATATATACATTGTAGAGTGGCTAACTCAAGCTAATTAAAATATACATTACCTCACATGCCATCTTTTGTAGTGAGAACATTTAAAATCTACTTTCATAGAAATTTTCAGGAATATAATACATCATTATTAACTATAGTCACAACATTGTACAATAGATCTCTTGAACTCTTTCCTCACATCTCGACAAAATTTTCTATCTTTTGACCAACAACTCTCCAATCACCCTGAATTTTAATAGTGTCTGTTTCTTTGCTGAGATTTTTATTTTTTCATTCAGTTAGTAGTTGATTATTGAAGCATTTTTATGAAGGTGGCTTTAAAAAATTTTTTCAGAAGATTCCAACGCCTGATTCATCCTGGGGTTAGAATCAGTTCATTGTCTTTTCTCACTCAAGTTGAGATTTTTCTGGTTCTTGGTACAGTGGGTGACATGGATTGTGTCCTGGACCTTTTGTCTATTGTGTTAGAAGACTCTGGTTATATTTAACTCTTATATTTTAGTAGGCAGTCACCCTGTTTAGATTTAGCATGGGAGTACTGACCTACTTCTAAGGGCTATGCTTCCAATGAGAGTTAAATTTTCTGGGCATTTTAGCTTTGTTTAGCTGGTGCTGCGTAGGCTTCCCCAGGTCCCTGCTGAGGTCCAACCTGAGGGACTGGAGGGTCTTTTGGTTGGAGAGGGGAGTTGCAGGTCTGCAGGGACCAAGAGGCTTCCCAGGCCAGGTGCTTATTGTAGGGTCCCGCCTACTAATCCCTCTGACTCCCCTGGTGCCTCCACAAAGAGGCTTCCTGAGCCAGACCACTTGTTATTTTGCGGTTTGCCCTTCGCGGTCCCCCTAACATCCATCTCTCAGTGGGTAAAGGGAGTGTCAGACCTGCGGGGAGAGACTACTTCCCTCACTGCTTAGTTATCGGGGCTCCTGATCACCCTACTTGCCAGCAGTTTGGGGCTCATCTGATACTGGAGTAACTCACACTTGATCTGGGGGAGGAGTGATTACCCTTTCTTATTAGGTTGGGCTGCCTCAGACACGATTTCTCCAGGAAGCCTTTCAGATCCACTTCCCCACACAGCTGCTGCGTCCCCAGCATCTTCTCCTCCCCCTGCCTGGCACAGGACCACAGTCCTTATTTCCTTGCCTCTTCCTCTCCTCATGTTGCAAGTTCCCTGAATCAGAGGCTGCACCTCAGATGCTCTGTGGCTCCGGTGCCTTGCAAAGTGGCCACCACTCAGGAGGCCAGAATAAATATGAGCAGATTAAGTGCAGAGTAAAGTCAATCATAGAAAAAAAGTCTGAGTTTTAGTATTGCTTCTTGCAGATAATGTCTTCCCAAAGGACTGACAGCACAGGGATTGAAGACACCTGAGAAGTTGCTAGAAGGGACATTTTTCAGAAAGTAGGCCTTTTGTGGCTCCTCTAATCTTACCAAAGGGGTTACCACTACCTTCAGGACACGTAGACTAGGGTGGCCTGGCTCATGATAGGCCTTAATAGGGTTCAGAATTGACCTTTATGAGGAAACTGGCTTCCATTTATTTTACTTCATGTAAAGATAATGTTTTTCAGCTTGCCCTCTATTCTGTCTCTCTAGCAAGCACCTAACATGTCCCTACGTCTGAGCCACATGCTTCAGAGGCGCTCAGAGCTGGAGGGAACCTAGAGAGGCTTGCTTCTAGTCCATGCTTTCATTCCCCATGTGTGAGGAAAGGGCATGCCTGAATTTGCACCCCAGGGGAGATGGGACAGGGACTAGAACCTAGGTCCCCTTTCTGGCCCAAGTTTTCCTGCAGGTCATCGTTGCACTGCCTTATCATTTTGGTATAAATGTGGCCAGAAACTATTTTTTTAAAATTCTTTTTTAATTGTTATTGTGATTTTTTTGTAGAGACAGGGTCTCATTATGTTGCCCAGGCTGGTCTTCAACTCCTGGCCTCAAGTGATCCTCCTGCCTCAGCCTCCCAAAGTCCTGGGATTATAGGTGTGATCCACCACATCCAGCCGCAGGAAACTATTCATTGCAGGGAACAAGAACACAGAAAATTCGCAAAAGAAAAGAAAAAGCCGCTTGTAACTCTAACACCCAGAGGTAACCATTGATGATTACATACATATTCCTCTATTTTTTTTTTTTTAGACAGAATCTCGCTCTGTCACCAGGCTGCAGTACAGTGGAGTGATCTCCGTTCTCCGCAACCTCTGCCTCCCGTGTTCAATCGATTCCCCTGCCACAGCCTCTCCAGTAGCTGGGACTATAGGTGACCACCACAACCAGCTAATTTTTTGCATTTTGGTACAGACGGAGTTTTACCATGTTGCCAGGATGGTCTCAATCTCCTGACTTCATGATCTGCCCGCCTCGGCCTCCCAAAATGCTGGGATTACAGGTGTGAGCCACTGTACCCCGCCCATATTCCTCTATTTCTAAAAGCTACATTTTATCATTTAAATTAGAGTTATGCTAATCATCCACTTTTTGTATCCGTTTTAGAAAAATTAATCATATATTTGTGAAAATGTCTCATGTCATTCACCTTCTGCAGTAGGACTGTTAATAGTTGGAAAATAATCCTACCAGCTAACTCATATTGAAGGCCTAATAAATACCAGGGAGTTTTCAAAGGTCTGCGCTTCTCATCTGAGCCCCGCTTTGTGGATGAGGATATAGAGGCACAGAAATGCTAAGTACTTACCCAGGGTGCACCACTGGCAAGGCCCAGGCAGCCTGGCTTCAAAACCTGTGTTCTCAGCCTGTCTGCACCTCTTACCTAGTTATGTCATCCAACCACTGTGGCTAGTTAGGATGCTTGTAATTCTTACTCCAATTAACAGCACCG
This sequence comes from Cacajao melanocephalus, assembly GCA_963573385.1. Taxonomy (NCBI): domain Eukaryota; kingdom Metazoa; phylum Chordata; class Mammalia; order Primates; family Pitheciidae; genus Cacajao; species Cacajao melanocephalus. The sequence goes on along the minus strand of CAUYLG010051362.1, from coordinate 6,767 downwards.
TTCCTGATGACTTTGTATAGACATGCTTGTATAAATGTTTGACTATTTTTATAGCACAAATTCCTAGAAATGCAATTGTCAAATTGACTATTTTGAAGAGTTTTGTGATGCATGTGCCAAATTCTCCACTCTGAGACATGAAGAGCTTGAGAATGTTCTTGTCACTCACCTCCTTGGGCTGGGAAGGCACAACTTGTCACTTTTGCAGCTGTCCCTAAGATTGCTGAAAAACTGCTGTGATGGTTAATAATTAAGTGTCAACTTGATTGGATTGAGGGCTGCCTAGGTGGCTGGTGAAGTATGGTTGCTGGGTGTGTCTGGGAGGGTGTTGCCATGTTGCCAGAGGAAATTGACGTTTGAGTGGGTGGACTGGGAGAGGAAGACTCTCCCTCAGTGTGGGTTGGCACCATCCAATCAGCTGCCAGCATGGCTGAAACAAAGCAGGCAGAAGAAGGAGTCATGGTTTTGCTTGCTGAATCTTCTAGCTTTCTTCCTTTTCCCGTGCCGGACACTTGCTTCTGCTCCTCCTGCCTTTGAACATCAGATTCCAGGTTCTTTGGCCTTTGGACTCTGGGGCTTGTACCAGTGGCTTGCCAGGGGCTCTTGGGCATTTGGCCACAGACTAAAGACTGCACTGTCAGCTTCCCTGGTTTTGAGGCTTTGGTACTCAGCCTAAGCCACTACCAGCTCCTCTTTCCCCAGCTTGCAGATGGCCTATCGTGGGACTTCACCTGGTAATCACGTGAGCCAATTCTCCCTAATAAACTCCTTCTCATGTGTTCATATATCCTATTTGTTCTAGGCCTCTGAAGAATCCTGATTAATACAGGTGTTCTCAGTAACCAGTTCTACAAGAAGTCAGATCTTATCTTTTCAGCAAACCTCCTTCATTCAACAGCTATCTCAGGCCAGGCACTAGGAACACGAGGACCAAAGCATTAAGGTCTGGAAACAAATGGACACGCTAGACTAGAGTGTTTCCATCAGTTGAGGGTTTTCCTGTGTCACTCTTCATGCAGGTATATCATCTTACCCTGTTAGGTAGATGTTATTCTCATTTTCCAGATGAGGAAACTGAGGCTTGAAGAGTGTGATTTGCCAGGATGCCCACTGGAAAGACGCAATACCCAAACCCCAGGTATCTGACTCCCACACTTCCTGGGCTCTAACTATTTCCCCTAGTACCAGGGACAGTGGACACAGATTGAAAGCAGGGACAGGGGCTGAGGCAGAGGCAGAGGCAGAAATGAAGTGAGTATCCATGAGTCGATGGCAGGACAGGCAGAGGGAACCATTTAGGCAATTGTCTGGGGCCCAGCATGAACAGGCAGGCTCTGGGCCTGAAATGTGGGGGTGAGTGTGGAGGCAGAGTAACCACTGGGGAAGAATCGGGAGGGGAGATCAGGTCAGCAGTGGTTGGGTTAAGGCTGTCTCTCTGGATGTCAGTCTAGTGAAAGGCTCATTTTACTAGACTGCAGCCTCTGCAATTCCCCTGGATGACATTTGTGTGTGAACACAGGTATGCCAGGAAAAGTGGTGGTTGTTCGACTTGCATGTATCTATCGTGGTAGTCTGGGTGAGAAACTGCTTCTGGTTTCTCCACTTTCACTTTCCTTCCTGGTGAAGTAATCTCTTACTTGGAGGTAAGGGGACCAACTCAGCTCGGGTTGCCAGGGACATTCTGCTTTCAGCACTAAATGCTCTGCATCCCTGGAAACCCCTCAGTTCAAGGCTATTTGGGGGGACAACCATTTTGGGGGCCGGGAAGCAGAGCAGCCAGTTTCAGAGGGGCATGGGTTTGGGTCGGTGCAGTTGCAGCCAAGAACAAAGGGACTGGTCTCGATTCAGTCAAATCTGGATGGAATCCAGTGGCGGAGATGGATGTTGAATGTGAAATCCGTGCGTCAAGCTTCATGAGGACAGACTTGGGTCTGTTCGTCCCCAGCTGCCTCAGCAGTGCTCCGCAGAGTGTAACACATCGGAGCTGCTTAACACCGAGGGCTGAAAGGGACCAAACGAGATCGTTGCATTCAGGTTGACTTTGATTTTTACAGCTGCTTCATGTCTGCTCACTGGGCCCACGTGATTCCTAGTAAAGGCTTTTCAGTTTTCCATGGTTACTGTGACACCTCAAAGTGACCTTCCCTTTATCCCTGAGTTCTATGAAGGTGTCATGTATCTCGTAGTAGGTAAAGGCCCTCAAGTGGCAAGTGCATAGAAAAATAAATTTTGCAATGGGCCAGAACACAGAGCCTGAGTCTACTCTTGTGCGTGTCTGGTCCCGTGCTCACACTAGATAGGAACACACACATTTTGGTTTGGATTAAACTCTGGGGAAATTTGCAACATTTATGAAAAATGCGGGAAATGTGAGTGGATGCAGCATGGCTGTTTGCCTGGGCCAGTTCCGCTCCAGCTGGTGATCTGAAGAAGGAAGAAGGGTTACTTAGCACAGCATCAGCGCTGTTCCACGGCCTTCACATCCTCTGAGTACCCCCAGAGCAGCCCCTTTCTTGGTTGTGCTCTAGAAATACAGAATAAGTAAACATCTAGGTGTCCTTGATGGAAAGATGAATAACTTTCCACCCTGAATGGCGAAGGGGCCAGGCTGGCCCTGTGGTGCTGTTACCCAGAGAACAGAAGAAGATGGGGGAGATGGGGATCTCTTAACTGTTTCAAACACAGGAGGAATTGATATATATATACATTTTTGAGTCCCACTTTATTGCCCAGGCTGGAGTGCAGTGGTGTGATCTTGGCTCACTGCAACCTCTGCCTCCCGGGTTTGAGTTATTCTCGTGCCTCAGTCTCCTGAGAAGCTGGGACTATAGGTGCCCACCACCACGCCCAGCTAATTTTGGTGTTTTTAGTAGAGACAGGGTTTCACCATGTTGGCCAGGCTGGTCTCAAACTCCTGACCCCAGGTGATCCACCTGCCTCGGCCTCCCAAAGTGCTGGGATTACAGGTGTGAGCCACATTCACAGATGAATAGAGAAGCAAGGATCTGTGGATGAATGAACCATTTGGACTCTCACATTTGCTCCTACATGTGCAGAAACACAGGGAGAGAGTTAAGCCAAGTGCTGCTCCCTTACTTGGCCAATGTGGATAGTAAAGTGCTGTGTGAGTGGAAAAGCAGTTAGATTTCCTAACTTTACTACACTGGGATTTCCCAGGAAAGCACAGGCTGGAAGAATGATGTAATGGGTATATTTTACATATCTTTTTGATAAGCATGCCTGTGTGGGCCATTCATGGAAAATCCCTTCCCATCAAGACACGCCACGTGGGACAGAGGCTGCCGGTACTGGCAATGCCCGTCTCCATAGTCTCCTCTTTCAGTAGTTAAAAGGCGATTTTGACTCTCCCTTTGTAGAAATCATACAGCTTGTGTATCTGATCAGAATGTTAGCAACACAATCATCTGATGCTAGGCTAGAGGTAAGAACAATGGGCTCTGGGGTTCCCGGAGGAAGGAATTGCCAATCTCACCTGAAAGAACTGGTAAGAACTTCTCCATTCTCTGAAACTGAAACATGAAAAGAAGCTCAGTCCAGCTGTTCTTAATCAAGGCTGGGAATCGTCAAGTGTCATGAACAGCCTGCCCAGACAGAAGTGAGCGGGGGAGATGGTTTTCTTGGTTTGGACCAATTCTGGCCGCATAGTTTTGATCACAGTTGTCTGTTGGAGTGAACTTGGCACAGAAATACGGTAAGTCTGTAGAAACTCAGTCGAGATGGAATGCACAGTCTTCAATGGGGAATTTTATAAAGACCACAAAATAGCTCAGTTAAGACTGACTAACCCCACACAATGGCAGAAGGATGACATAGTTTCATTTATTCCACAAATATTTACTGAGTGTCTGCCCCAGGCCAGACACTGTCGGCCCGAAGGAGACAATGGTGAACAGTGTGGCTGTAGCCCCTGGGCTCAGAGGGCTTGAATTTTAGACTGGAAGACCCATGGCTAAACGGTCCATGACACGGATGTGTGAAAAGTGCTGTGGAAAGGGACACTCGGGTGCACAGCCGAGGCACACCTGCCTGGTCTAACTCAGTAGAATTTAGAGTTTGGGTAAATGGCTATTAGAAGATTTATTTTTTAAAAACTAATACTGGTAAGACCATGTAACATGAGATCTACTCTCAATAAATTTTTGAGTGTAGCCTACAGTATTGTGAACTACAGGCAGAATGTTGTATAGCAGATCTCCAGAACTTACTCATCTTACATAACTGAAACCTTATACCCATCTAGTCACAACTTCCCATGTCTGCCTTCCCCCAGCTCCTGGGAACCACCATTCTACTTCCTGCTTATATTAGTTTGACTATTTTAGATATCTTGTTAAGTGACATCATGCAGTATTTGTCCTGTGACTGGCTTATGTCACTTGTCATAATGTACTTGCTTTCATCCATGTTGTTGCATATGGCAGGATTTCCTTCTTCTTTAAGGCTTAATAATATTCCATTGTACATATGTACCATAATTTCTTTATCCATTCACCCATGGATGAGTATTTAGTTTGTTTCCACATCTTGGCTATTTTGAATAATGCTACAATAAACATAGGAGTCCAAATATCTCTTTGAGAAACTAATTTTACTTCTTTTGGATAAATATGCAGAAGTGAGATTGCTGGACCATAATCTAATTCTATTTCTAATTTTGTGAGGAATTAACATACTGTTTTCCATAGTGGCTGCGCCATTTTATATTCTCACTAACAGGGCTCTAATTTCTCCAATGCTTACCTTTTGTGATTGCTTTTTGTTGAGGGGTGGGGGTGGGGACGGGTAACAGCCATCCTAACTAGTGTGATGTGACATTTCATTGTGATTTTAATTTGCATTTCCCTGATGATTAGTGATGTTCAATATCTTTTCATGTACTGTTTAGCCATTTGTGTGTCTTCTTTGGAGAAATGTCTGCTCGAGTGCTTAGCCCATTTTTAAATTGGGTTATTTTGTTTTTTTGCTATTAAGTTATAGGAGTTTGTATATTTTGAATATTAACCCCTTGCCAGATATATAGTTTGCAGATATATTTTCCTATTCCACAGGTCACCTTTCCACTCTGTTAATTGTTCTGTTGCTGTGTTCTGTTTTTGTTTTGTGTACTGTGCTTTTCGTGTCATAACCAAGAAATCATTGCCAATACCAGTATCATGAAGGCTTCTCTCTTTGTTTTCTCCTGGGAGTTTTACAGTTTAAGTCTTTAATCCAGCTTGAGATCATTAAAACAAAAAAAAACTTCATCAAGGAAAATTTTACATAAAATATAATTTACCAACTTTCAGTGAACAGCTCCGTGAGTTTTGACAGTTGATTGTAAATACTGTTACAATCAAGATGTGGAACTTGCCCACTATCCCCAATTGTGAGAATTTGCTGTTGATCACAACCTCACACCCAGTTTTAGATGACCACAGATCTTTTTCTATGATCATAGATTAGATTTGTGCTTTCTAGAGTTTAATATAAATGGAATAATGTATAATATGTTCTTTTATGTCTGGGGTCTTTTCCTCAACATAACGTTTTTGACATTCATCAATGTTGCTGGATGTGTTAGTGGCTCATTCCTCTTTATTGCTGAGTAGTATTTTACTGTGGGAATACTCCATACTTTATTTATTTTTCTGTGGATGAACATTTGAGTTGTTTCTACTTGTAGGCTATTATGTATAAAATTGTTATGAACATTCATGTATAATTACATGTTTTATTTTCCTTAGGTAAATACCTAGAGTGCAATGCTGGGCATTAGGGTAAGTGTATGTCTAACTTTATAAGGAACTGCCAAACTGTTTTTCAAAATGCTTGTGCCATTTTATGCCCCATCATAACTGTAGGGCAGTTCCAATTGTTCCATTTCTCAGTTATCTGTAGCTGCATAACAAATTACTACACATGTAGAGACTTGAAAGAACATGCATTGTGACCCACCGTTTCTGCAGGTCAGGAATCTTGGCACAGGTTATCTGGGCCCAAGCTTCCAGAGTCTTTCATGAGGCTGCGATCAAGGGCAAGACTCATCTGAGGCTCGAGTGGCGAAGGATTCACTCCCAAGCTCTTGGGATTGTTGTCAGGATTCACTTCCTTGTGCGCTATTGGACATCAGCTCCTTGCCAGATGTTGCCTGGTGGTCACACTCAATTCTCTGTCTCATGGGGTGCTGCATAAGGTGGCCTACTTCATCACAGCCAGTGAGGGAAACAGTCAGTGAGAGTGGGCTGGCAAGACGGAAGTTACAGTCTTCTGTGAAGTAAACACGAAAGTGACAACCAATCCCCTTTGCCATATTCTATTGATTAGAAGCAAGTCATAGGTCCCACCCATACTCAAAGGGAGGGGGGCCACAAGGACAGGAGTACCAGGAAGGGGCATCACTGGGGACTGTGCATCATCTACTTTTTAAAATTTTAGCCTTTCTGGTGGTCATGTGCTTCCATGCTGTAACTTTAATTTGCATTTCCCTGATTGTTAATATGTCGAGCATCATTTCACAGGCTTATTTGCCATTTGTATATCTTTTTTCTGTAAAGTGTAGGTTGATATCTTTTGCTCTCATCTCTTTTAAAAAAAAATTTTTTTTGAGACAGAGTCTTTTTTTTTTATTTTTTGAAAGAAAGAAAAAGAGAGGAAAGAAAGTGAGAGTGAAAGAAAGAAAAAAAAGAATGTAAGAGAGAAAGAAAGAGGAAGAGAAAGAGGGAGAGAGAATGGGATTCTTGTTCTATTGCCCAGGCTAGAATGCAGTC
>CAUYLG010051361.1:0-113879 GCA_963573385.1 Cacajao melanocephalus | reverse complement strand
ATTTCAGCTTTCTGCATATGGCTAGCCAGTTTTCCCAACACCGTTTAGTTAATAGGGAATCCTTTCCCCATTGCTTGTTTTTGTCAGGTTTGTGAAAAATCAGATGGTTGTAGTTGTGTGGCATTCTTTCTGAGGCCTCTGTTCTGTTCTATTGGTCTATATCTCTGTTTTGGTACCAGTACCATGCTGTTTTGATTACAGTCTTGTAATATAGTTTGAAGTCAGGTAGCGTGATGCCTCCAGCTTTGTTCTTTTTGCTTAGGATTGTCTTGACTATGAGGGCTCTTTTTTCTTTTTTTCCAATTCTGTGAAGAAAGTCATTGGTAGCTTGATGGGGATAGCATTGAACCTATGAATTACTTTGGGCAGTATGGCCATTTTCACAATATCCATGAGCACGGAATGTTTTTCCATCTGTTTGTGTCCTTTCTTATTTCCTTGAACAGTGGGTTGTAGTTCTCTTTGAAGAGATCCTTCACATCCCTTGTTAGTTGTATTCCTAGATATTTTATTCTCTTTGTAGCAATTGTGAATGGGAGTTCACTCATGATTTGGCTCTCTGTTTGTCTGTTATTGGTATACAGGAATGCTTGCAATTTTTGCACATTAATTTTGTATCCTGAGACTTTGCTGAAGTTGCTTATCAGCTTAAGGAGATTTTGGACTGAGACAATTGGGTTTTCTAAATATACAAGGTCTGAAGTTGAGGTAGCAATTAATATCCTACCAACCAAAAAAGTCCAGGACCAGACAGATTCATAGCTGAATTCTACCAGAGGTACAAAGGAGAGCTGATACCTTTCCTTATGAAATTATTCCAAACAATACAAAAAGAGGGAATCCTCCCTAACTCATTTTGTGAGACCAACATCATCCTGATACCAAAACCTGGCAGAGACGCAACCAAAAAGGAAAGTTTCAAGCCAATATCCATGATGAACACTGATGTAAAATCTTCAATTAAATACTGGTGAACCGAATGCAACAGCACATAAAAAAGCTTATCCATCACCATCAAGTTGGCTTCATCCTGGGGATGCAAGGCTGGTTCAACATCTGCAAATCTATAAATGTAATCCATCACGTAAACAGAACCAGAGACAAAAACCACATGATTATCTCAATAGATGCAGAGAAGGCCTTCGACAAGATTCAACAGCCTTTTATGCTAAAAACTCTCAATAAACTAGTTATCGATGGATTATATCTCAAAATAACAAGAACTACTACGACAAACCCACAGCCAATGTCATACTGAAGGGGCAAAAACTGGAAGCACTCCCTTTGAAAACTGGCACATGCATCTTAATCCATGGGGATCATATTTTCCTTGAGGTTTATAGTTGGCATAAAACAAGGGTTCCCTCTCTCACCACTTCTATTCAACATAATATTGGAAGTTCTCGCTAGGGCCATCAGTCAAGAGAAAGAAATAAAGGATATTCGAATAGGAAGAGAGGACCTCAAATTGTCCCTGTTTGCAGATGACATGATTGTGTCTTCTGTATTCTATAATACCTTTGTAAATGTGAAACTTTATCTTTCTTTTCTAAGAATATCAACTCCATTTGAGAGGTATGACCCTTTCCACAGGGTTCCTCTGGGACCCTTCCCAATACTATGTAACTCTCAGAGGATATTTTCTGTATGTTGGGTCTAACTGCTGTGAATGGGATCCATTCTCACTGTTGACAAGGCAAACTTTTTCTGAAAAAATGAACAGGGGGTACACATTTAGCTTTTCAAGTTCATGCTAAAATTTCTGATAATGAAATTCATTTTCTCTTTTCTTTTTAAACTTTAAGAAAACGTATATACTATTTTATCTTTTGTGGTGGCTGGTACCTAAAAAAATCATGATTTTTAATCCAGTTTTATACATTGTGTTATTTCTATTTATTTTTGTCTTATTTTACATATTTCTCTTATTTGATAAACTAAGAAATCTTTTCAACTATAAACCTCAGGGAGAATATGATCTCCACGGATTACGATGCATTGTTGCAGGATTACACTCTCAGTGTCAAGAAGCTTCATAAACTGGCCCTAACCCGCCTCTCCCCTCCCCAAATCACTGTATACATTAGGCGTATCAGGTATGCCCCACATTCAAGACTTCCCTCATGCGTGTACCGTCCTTCCTTTCCTGGAGAGCCTGCAAATGATCAAGAACGTATTCTTTAAGGCCCCACCTCCATGCTGCTTTGTTGACTACCTCCTCCTGGTAGCAAACGTGCTTCCTCTGCCCAATACCACATCTCAATTGTTTGCCTTTTCCTCCCTCAACTGGGATGTCATCATCTTTGGATATCAGTCCCCTCTCCCAAACACCACCTGTCACCTATCACAGTGCCTTGTGACAGTCACATTGAGCACAGATAATTACATGTTGTACTGAATGCACATATATAGAAAAAGGAAGACACTCGTTATTATACACCAATTAATCATGTTTTTCCCCCCTCTTTGTTTTATCTTTAGGCATTCTGGAAGTTTTACACTGTGTATTAGTAGAAAGTCCAGAAGCTCTAAATATTATTAAAGAAGGACATATTAAATCTATTATCTCACTTTTAGACAAGCATGGAAGAAATCACAAGGTAAATGAACTATTTTATTTCCCTAAACGAATTCTCAAATCCTTTCAGATATATTTTTTATAAAAGATAATGTTTTAAAAGTGTGTCAAATTTTTCATGAGTATTTTTCATCTCATTATTATTATATCTTGAGATAGAGTTACGCTGTCACCCAGGCTGGAGCGAGTGGCGCGATCTCAGCTCACTGCAACCTACACCTCCTGGGTTCAAGCAGTTCTCCCACCTCAGCCTCTTGAGTAGCTGGGACTACAGGCGCACACCACCGTGCCTGGCTAATTTTTGTATTTTTAGTAGAGTTGGGTTTTACCGTCTTGGTCAGGCTGGTCTTGAACTCCTGACCTCAGGTGATCCACCTGCTTTGGCCTCCCAAAGTACTGGGATTACTGGCGTGAGCCACCACACCCAGTCTTCATCTCTTAATTATGATGAAGTAATAGTTTTCAGTGTTTATTCATAGCATCAGTGGGAACATGAAGAAAAGTTGGAAAATTAGTGGGAAGCATACTGTAATGTTTATATAAGTGAGTAAAATGTAACTGAAAGAATGTGTTTGCTTTGTAAAAAGTGCTGCTTATGCTTGATTCTGAAGGAGGAATTAGAATCAGCTAAAAGTGACTGGGTGCAGTGACTCATGCGTGCCATCCCAATACTTGGGGAAGCCAAGATGGGAGCATCATTTGAGGCCAGGAGTTTGAGACCAGCCTGGGTAACATAGCAATACTCTGTCTTTACAAAAAAAAAAAAAAAATTAGCCAGATGTGGTGGCATGACCTATATGCACCTATAGAGGCTGAGGTAGGAGGATGGAGGAGTGCCCAGGAGTTCAAGTCTATGCCCAGGAGTTCCAGTCTGCAATGAGCTATGATCCCATTACTGCACTTCTGCTTGGGTGACAGAGTGAGATGCTGTCAGGAAGGAAGGAAGGGGAAGGGAAAGGGGAAAGGAGGAAAGGGGAAGGGGAAGGGGAATGGGAAGGGAAGGATAGGATGAAAGGATGAATCAGCTCAAGTAATTTCTCTTTTCAGGTTCTGGACGTCTTGTGCTCACTCTGTGTTTGCCATGGGGTTGCAGTCCGTTCTAACCAGCATCTCATCTGTGATAATCTCTTACCAGGAAGAGATTTGTTATTGCAGACACGTCTTGTGAACCATGTCAGCAGGTAAATTTAGACAGAGAAGTGTTACCTTACAGGTAACATAACAAAAGAATTCATGTTCTTGCCCTGTGGCTGATACAGTATTGTCTGTTTTTAAAATTAGACCGTGTAGTATTATTTTCTGTATTTTTCCAGTGAATAATGTCTTTTTCTCTAACAGTCAGATGGGATAATAATAAGTGAACCTAGCAAAATATGGATTTGCCACAGACACATGTATAAGAGCTTTTATTCACATTCCTATGTAGATAATCATTGACAGCTTCAGGAGCAGCCTGACAATTACATAGTGATAACGGTGGTATATAATTATGCTGGTACCTAATGTTCATTGAGTACCGTGTGCTAGCTATGGTGCTAAGGGCTTTACATGTGTTCTATACTGTTTGTGTCTGTGCTTTCCTAGGTACCACCATGATTCACATTTTATAGATGAAAAAACTGGAACTAGAAGTGGAACTTAGATCTAAATCCAGAGACTGAGCTTACAACCACCATGCCACACTGCCTTTCTTATCCCCTGTGTTAGTCCGGGTTCTCTAGCGGCACAGGATAAATAGGATAGATGTATATATGAAGGGGAGTTTATTAAGTAGTGTTGACCCACAGGATCACCAGGCAAAGTCCCACAATAGGCTGTCTGCAAGCTGAGGAGCAAGGAAGCCAGTCCAAGTTCCAAAACCTCAAAAGTAAGGAAGCCGACAGTGCAGCCTTCAGTCTGTGGCTGAAGGCCTGAGAGCCCTGGCAAAGCACTGGTGAGCCCAAGTGTCCAAAAGCTGAAGAACTTGGAGTCAGATGTTCAAGGGAAGGAAGTGTCCAGCACAGGAGAAAGATGAAGGCCAGAAGACTCGGCCAGTCTGGTCTTTCTGCATTCTTCTGACTGCTTTTATCCTAGCTGTGCTGGCAGCTGATTAGATGGTGCCCACCCAGACTGAGGGTGGGTCTGCCTCTCCCTGTCCACTGACTCAAATGTTAATCTCCTTTGTCGTCACCCTCACAGACACACCCAGGAACAATACTTTGCATCCTTCAACCCAATCAAGTTGACACTCAGTATTAAGCATCACATCCTCCATTGGAACACATAAATAAATGATAAGAAATAATCATTTCTTACAATTTCATTGCTTACAATCGATGAAACACTGTGTGATAGAGGTAACAGTGACACACTGTATCTAGCAGCAAGCCAGATGATACTGATTACTTCAAGCTGTTTTAAACAGAAATGCAGGGTTTGTTGTGTATTTCTATGATGTGGTTTCTTTTCTTTTCTTTTTTTTTTTCTTTTTGAGATACAACTCTGGCTTGGTTACCCAGGCTGGAGTGCACTGGCACAATTTTGGCTCACCACAACTCTCCCTCCTGGGTTCAAGCCATTCTCCTGCGTCAGCCTCCCCAGTAGCTGGGATTGCAGGTGTATACCACCATGCCCAGCTAATTTTTGTATTTTTAGTAGCGTCGGGGTTTCACCATGTTGACCAGGCTGGTCTTGAACTCCTGACCGCGTGATCTGCCCACCTTGGCCTTCCAAAGTGCTGGGATTACAGGCACAAGCCACCACGCCCAGCCAATGTTTTTTTTAAATATATAATATATATACACTTACTGCATATTCACTCTATGGCAAAGACTTTACAAACATTTATTCTATACAGTCCTCACAACATGCTTAACTTTATAGATGTTTACCAGCCCATTTCCCAGGAGGGTAAACGGAGGATGAGCAAGGTTTCATAACTGGTGCCAGGTCACACAGCTAGCAAACAGATGCTCATATTTTCTCTCTGACTCTTCCAACTCTACGTCCAACCACAGTGTGCTGGAAAAATGGAAATTGTAGGGAAATGGATACAGCTGGTTGTTTTCCTCTGCTCCTTTTCAAGAGCTCCTTTTCAAAATCAGTCAACTCCACATTAAATTATGTTACCTCTGTTGAGCTGCGTAGCAGAGTCCAAACACCTGTGTTGTTTTGTTTGTTGTTTTTTGTTTGTTTGTATTGTTTTTTGGTTTTTGAGGTTTTTTTTCCAGCATTAAGATTTCCTTCATGGTTCTTTATATAACAGACCTGCCGTTCATGAGCAATATATTCTTAGACCTTCATTCATCTCTGCCTAGTATTACCATAGGTATACGTCCTCTCCTAAAATGGAATTAAATACAACTTACTAAAAATTCTTCTGTTCACAGTGAGGCATAATGAACAACAAAGCTGATGACTCACCTTGGTTCCTTCACAAACAACATCACCTACCTCAGCCCCGTATCCCATGTGGCACAAAGCTTAGCTTAGGAAAATTTCTGCATGTCCTGGATCCCTAATAACTCCGTTAATTCTAAAAGTCTGCTGTGAGTGTCTCTGTTTGTGATCTTAAATACGATTAATGATACACAACTTGCTGAAGAGGAATGAAGACAAAAATAACATTAGTCCCTTGAATGACACTGCCAAGAAATTTCAGAAGCAAAACTGCTCATGGAATGTTCACAGTGAAGCAGGCTTTCACTGTGTACTACCTCAGTTGTAGTTTTAATAATTTTTTAGTAATAAAGGAAATATATGTTTAATATGTTGGCATCTTAGAAAAGCATGACTGATATTTAACATAGTGAGATGTGGCTGGGTACAGTGGCTGATGCCTGTTATTCCAGCACTTGGGAAGTCAAGGCAGGAGGATCACTTGAGCTCAGGAGTTTGATACCAGCCTAGGCAATATAGCAAGACCTTATCTCTACTAAAAACAAAAATAAACAAAATTAGCTGGGCGTGGAGGCACTCACCTTTAGTGCCAGTTACTCAGGAGGCTGAGGTGGGAGGATTACCTGAGCCTGGGAGATGGTGGCTGCAGTAAACTATGATTGCACCACTGCCCTTCAACCTAGGCAACAGAGCAAGACCTTGTCTCAAAATAAATAAAATAAAATAAATAAAAATAAAATAATAAAATAAGGGCTATGCACAGTGGCTCATGCCTGTAATCCCAGCACTTTGGGAGGCTGAGGTGGGCAGATCATGAGGTCAAGAAGTGAGACAATCCTGGCTAATATGGTGAAACCCCGTCTCTACTAAAAATACAAAAATTAGCTGGGCATGGTGGTGCACACCTGTAATCCCAGCTACTCGGGAGGCTGAGGCAGGAGAATCACTTGAACCCAGGAGGCAGAGGTTGCAGTGAGCCAAGATCACGCTGTGGCACTCCAGCCTGGTGACAGAGTGAGAGACCCCATCTCAAAAAATAAGAAGAATAAATAAAATAAAAGTAAAGTAAAATAAAACAGTAAAATTGTGAGATGCAAATGAAAACAATGAAAGTTTTGTTTGAACTTTTCTTACATGCATGCTGTTTCTGTCTCTTTAAAGCATGAGACCCAATATTTTTCTGGGTGTCAGTGAAGGTTCTGCTCAGTATAAGAAATGGTACTATGAATTGATGGTGGACCACACAGAGCCCTTTGTGACAGCTGAGGCAACTCACCTGCGAGTGGGCTGGGCTTCCACGGAAGGGTATTCTCCCTACCCTGGAGGGGGCGAAGAATGGGGTGGAAATGGTGTTGGCGATGATCTCTTCTCTTATGGATTCGATGGCCTTCATCTCTGGTCAGGTACGTGCTATCCATTTTCTCTCATCGTGTTCTAGAAGGAGATCTTTTGCTCTTGCTGGGCGTTTCCTAAGGCTATTGTTGCTGCTTCCATTGGGTACTTCTGCTGGGTATTAGTCAGAGATTTAACACTGAGATGATGAGTAAGAGTGTTGAGGAAAAAGCAGTATTTCAGTAGGGGAAAAAGAAAACACAATTATAGTACATTTCCAAGGGACTGCCTAACTCATGAACAATGCTGTGTATTTAAAGAGTAGATTTTAAATAAGAGTGTATTGCTTATGAACAATACTGTGCATTTAAAGTGTGCATTTGAAAGCGTGAATGAACTGCAAGAAGCTTGTGAGTTTTCTGCTCTAATTGGTACGTTCAAAGCTTTAGCTGCCAAAGTAAAAGAACAAAAAACAAACCGTGGAAAATAATGGGAAGAAATAGACTAAGTTCAGCCTTCTGTTAGTTAATATAATGGTGGGAAATCAATCATTTGTAAAGTGTAATATGAGGACTCAGTCCATAATCAAATGACGCTTTGTTTCAGAAGTATCAAATGGTTTTAAAATAAAGGAATAGGTCATTTCACCAGCTACCACCTCTTAGCTTTGCTGGTTGACTATGTATTAAAAATGAATACTATGTATTAAAAAATAATACTTTTCTCGGATTCATGGAGAAGTGGAGTTTATTAGCTCCACTTAAAAGCTTAGCTCTTGATTATGCAGATTTTTTTTTAGATATTAAAATTCATCTGGATTCTGCAGACGTGTGCTTATATTGATAAAGCTGCATTTGGCATCTAGTCCGAGTATGCGCTTCTCGTAGTTTATAAATCATTTGGCATATAGAAGATACAGAAAGTTACCTTAAGTTATAAAGCTGAACTTTACCTCTTGGTCAGTGCAAATGATAGACATTAACGAATGCTTTATGGGCTTAATAGCTTGTGAAAAGTAAGAATTAAATCAAACTAAACCTAAGAGTTTATGGTAATGAGTTTATATCTAAAAGCACTCCATGTAGTTGTGTTTAACGATGATACTCACTGAATTGTTTCTTCATTGAGTGCCATTAGCTCCGTTGTCTAGAGGATATAAAGCTGTATTTTGTTTTTTTTGTGTGTGTGAATTTTAAATTTAATTTTTGTATTTTATTTATTTTTTTGAGACAGAGTCTTGCTCTGTTGCCCAGGCTGGAGTGCAGTGGCACAATCTCAGCTCATTGCAGCCTCCGCCTCCTGGGTTCAAGTGATTCTCGTGCCTCAGCCTCCTAAGTAGCTGGGGCTACAGGCTTGCACCACCACACCTGGCTAATTTTTCAGTAGAGTATTTTTTAGTCAAGTTGGGGGTTTCACCATGTTGGCCAGGCTGATCCCAAACTCCTGGCCTTAAGTGATCTGCTGGCCTCGGCTTCCCAAAGTGCTGGGATTACAGATGTGAGCCACTGTGCCCAACCTGAATTTTTCATTTTTGTGAGTACATAATAGGTATCTGTATTTACGGGGTTGAAACTGTATTTTGCATATTTCATCTAACCTCTGAGGAATGTGGTTGGAGTCCTCACAGTACTGTAGACTGCTTTGTGCAAAGGTGACCTGTGCCAGTCAGACCACAGTCACAGTGCCTTGTTCCCATAGTAAAATTTTCCTGCTGACCAGCCAGAGAGAAAAAGCCCTAACTTCAGAAGACCTATTAAACACAAAATAGGGCTAATGTCCATTTTATAAAACGTTTTAACTATAATCCTTTAGATATTATTACTGTCGCCCTCTAGCTCCTAGTGCTCTGCAGGAAATAAGTACTCAAATGAATAAATGAAACATGTTAACTTGTTTTCCCATTACACAGAGATTAGAATAAAAAAAGAATTGATCAATAATGTCAAGTTGCTTTCACTTACCCTATCCATATAATAACTTATTTTACTATTTTTGTTTTGTATTCAATTTGAAATTTTCTTTCAATACATTAAAAGTACCTGGTTCTTATGGAATTGAATTGTACGCATTATGCCTTTTATTACAAAGTATCTGTTAAATAGAACAATAAGAACAACAAAAAAAATTTAGTAAATCTGTGGACATGTACCAGAAAGGATTGTAGGCAGTGGAATTTCAGGACAAATGCATCCTGAAATGTTATTTATTTTTTTAAATGGCAAGGAAATACGTACCATATCATGCCTGTAGCTGAAAAGTTTTTTCGCTTAAGCCACTGGGAGTCTATTAAATGCTTTGCTAATTTTAGATTCATAATCAATGAAGACAAATCTAAATTAGTTGGAATTTGAGTTACAAAACTCGAATTCGTAGTAACAGATAACCTTCTTGGGGGTCATTCCCCTATTCCTTTTCTTAACGGTTGATGTACAATTTAAAGTATCAAATATCAGTGATTTCTAGGATAGAGCACATTCTCTGCCACTTGACATTTCGTAATTGAGAGTGGCAGTATTTCTTGGAACAAGGATTGGGCTCACAAGCAAAAGTTTTGAGCTATGTCTTCATTTCTTCTCTTCAGTTTAAACGTTGCGGTGTTGCTACATGTCCTCTCTGTCGATGCAGAACTGGATTTTGGGAATCCAGGTACCAGGTGTTTAAAAGGACAAAAAGGTTGAAAAATCTTGGTGCTTTTAGAGAATTTAAATACAGAAGTAGTATGGAGGAATGTACAGGAAAGATGGGTACAGGTTTCTAGTACAGGATCTATGAAGCTATCATATCCCTCAAACTGAGCAATATATTTGATTATAGTAAATATCTTTTTAATAACACTTCTATTCACCACAGATCTTGGTACGAACAAGAAACTAGACCTTTTTCTGCCTTGCTTTTATATGACATTTTTAAAAAGCTGCCTTTATTATATTCAGGGAATTCTGGAAGAGACACTTGATGGTGAATGTATTGCCTCTGGATTTGAATATTGGTAAAATAAGAAGTGTCCACATTAAAAAAAATAAATATTCTCTACTACTGGGATTTCACATTTAAAAAAATAGGTATTCTCTACTACTGGCATGTCACATATGTTCTTGGTAAAGATATTGGCATGCTAGAAATAAAAAGATTTATTAAAAATACAAAGCATGTATCACAAAGTCTATTTTTGTCTTTGCTCACATTGAAGAGTTTGTTTAGGTTTGTGAGCATGCGTATTTGGGAAGACCTTCCCTTCTCTTCTTCCAGTGTGCAATGAGAAGCAGATGCTCTTGGGACTGATTAGCAAAGGAGTTCTTAGCATCAGGAATGGGCTTAGACCATAGGTGGGTCTTGCCAGGGCAAGAAATAACATTTATCAAATATTGTTTTCATGCCTCCAGTTATCTCCTGCTTTACTTAAGAAGTCAACCAAGATCTTGTGTGAAATAAATGTAATTGTAAAACAAAAACCAATTGGCCTGTAGCTATTTCACGATAAACAACGCACTGCAGGAATGAATGATCACGTTTTCTGCTTTCCTTATCTTTATGTATTTTTATTTTAAATGGATAGAACAAAGGGAGTTTAGCATTTGAAAAGGGGACTGACATGAAGTACCTGCTGTGCCTGAGACTCTGTTACTTGTAAAACATTATTCATCAGAATAATTAAGCAAGGTGATGGTTATTTGGTGTTCTGTTTATAAGACATCAAAATTAAGAGAGGTTAAGTAATTTGGTTATGCTCTTACAAGTAGTAGATGGTAAGGTAACTATTTGAAGTCCCTGGAGATGTTCCTTTGCCATCATTACATAATCTGCTGTTAGATAATTTCTGCATCAATTGCCATTCATCTACATGCAAAAATTTCTGTGTATCAGAAGGTCCATTTTACAACATAGACAGAAGCCTGACTCCTGAACTAATTTTTTTTTTTTTTTTGACAAAGGGTATAACATGTAACATCCGTTTACATTCAAGATTTATTTCCTTCTGGTGTTGTGCATTGGTTTGTCACTACATATTCAAATCTTTTGACTTTGGCTCTGAAGACGATTCTCTGAGATAAAAAATACATGACCTTCCTTAATGTTTTTTCCCCCAATAGGTTGTATTGCTCGTACTGTAAGCTCACCAAACCAACATCTGTTAAGAACTGACGATGTCATCAGTTGCTGTTTAGATCTAAGTGCCCCAAGCATCTCATTCCGAATTAATGGACAACCTGTTCAAGGAATGTTCGAGAATTTCAACATCGATGGCCTCTTCTTTCCAGTTGTTAGTTTCTCTGCAGGAATAAAGTTAGTATGTCTATGTTTTTTGGTCTCTTTCCTTTCTCATTTCTCATACCTCCTCAGAAGACTCTGCATTGCCATTGCCGTGCTTCTCTAATCATTATTTCTCTCTCCTGGGCATCTGTCCTCAGTGACTTTTGCCTGTGCCTTGAAGGAAGAGATAAGGCTCATCCAAGAGGGGCAACTTGCGAGGCTGAATGAATGCTTTGTGTATGAATCCCAGTGTGTTTACATGTGGGCAGTCTCCCTCAAACCAGTGTCCTGAACTATTTCAAGATTTTTATTTTAGTTCATTTAATTAGATGAAATGAGCAAGGCTGTTTAAAAAATACTGCTTATTTTCTTGTATTTTTATTAATTTTCCTTTTTAAGTCGTAGTTCCTCACCCAATTGCGCACCCTCTTATTTCAACAGAAATTAAAGATTGTTTTTGTTGGTGAGGCCCAGATGCCTTTCTTCAGTGTTCCTCTCCACCTTTATTCTCTTTATTTCTTTATTCTCTGCCCATGGTCAACTGTGCCAAGATAATTTCCTCACACTCTTTCCTTTTATGCTGTTACCAGAAGGAAAGAAATTAAAATGATAATCCATTGCAGTTCTGCAAATAAAACTTTAATAAATGTGGTGTGTTATAGGTAACTACTCTGTCATTTATTTTTACACACACACACACACACACACACACCTGTACACTTAGAATGACTCCCTTTATTTTAGTTATTCTTTTAGTTATAATTTTCCCAGGAATAATTCCTAGTTACAAAAGCATCATATTGAAGAAGGAAAGGAGTAATCATGAACAATTAACTATCCCTGTACCAGTTACTTTTTTTGATATATTTATACAAATTATGTTTCTACAAGCTTCTGGAATGTTTTAACATTTTCATTTTTCTTCATTTTTTCTTTGCTTTTATTCATTTATTTTTGGTCTAGACCTGAAACACAAATTAGAAAAAGAATTACGGCCAGGTGCGGTAGCTTGCACCTGTAATCCCAGCACTTTGGGAGGCTGAGGCAAAAGGACTGATGGAGGCCAGGGGTTTGTGACCAGCCTGGTATACACAGTGAGACCCTATCTCTGTAAATTTTTTTTTTTTGATTGGCACCTAGTGTTATATGCCTGTAGTCTTAGCCACTGGGAGGCTGAGTTGGGAGGATCACTTGAACCCAGGAGATAGAAGCTGCAGTCACCTGTGACTGTGACACTGTACCCCCACCTGAACACCAGAGACCCTGACCCTAAAAAAAAGAATTACAAGGAAAATGAAAAATTTAAATTTATTTTTGTAAACCCAAGAGACCCAGGAAATAGATATCACTTAACTGTTTCAAAAAGTGTTGTTCAAAGGAACTCAGATTAAAATAGGTTTGCTTAAATGGGCAGACTGTATAAAAGATTTTAGTAAGTTCTTTTCTGTTGTTGAAATTGATAAACAATAAGCAATAAAGTTACCTGCAAGTTGAAGTGACGTCTGAATCTCCTTTAAAGCGGCAGTCCCCAGTCTTTTTGGCCCTAGGCATTGGTTTCGTGGAAGACTATTTTTCCACAGGCCAGAACCAGGGCTGAAGGTGAGGAAGGTTTCAGGATGAAACTGTTCCAGCTCAGATAGATCGTCGGCATTAGTTAGATTCTCATAAGGAGTGAGCAACCTAGGTCCTTCACAGGCACAGTTCACAATGGGGTTTGCACTCCTATGAGAATCTAAGGCCACCGCTGATCTGACAAGAGGCAGAGCTCAGGCGGTAATGCTGGCTTGCCCACACAGCTCACCTCCTTCTGTGAAGCCTGGTTCCTAACAGGCCACAGACTGGAACCCATCACGGCCTGGGGGTTGGGGACCCCTGCTTAAGAGAGTCTCATTAGGAAATTGGACATTGCAAAGTGACTGTTTTTTCCCCTCATTCCTTGTGAAGTCCTGTAATTTTAAGCATCCAGATATTTAGATCAGGTCTTTATCTGTTGATGACTTGGGCACTTTGGGACATTAAGTGACCAGTTATTATGGACATGCCCTTCATTCCCATAAGAATGTGGTGCATGTGCCTTTCATTATTTCTCTAGTGGGTGATGTCATCACTGACCCATTAATTAACTGAAGCTGGTCTTCTCTTTTGATGACTATGATGTCCTCATGTTTTACCTTTTATAATTAGAGGTCCTTGAATTCTAAAGTGATCACATTAGGCTGGTACTTAAGAGCAAATGTGGCTTCTGATAAAATTACTTTTGTACTAATAATTTTTTCTTAATATTTTGTTAATTAGAAAACTTCAGTGTCCATGAGAGATAAAATTGACTGTAACATGTATCGTTTTTAGGGTACGCTTTCTGCTTGGGGGGCGACATGGAGAATTCAAATTTCTTCCTCCGCCTGGGTATGCGCCTTGTTATGAAGCTGTTCTGCCAAAAGAAAAGTTGAAAGTGGAACACAGCCGAGAGTACAAGCAAGAACGGACTTACACACGCGACCTGCTGGGCCCCACGGTTTCCCTGACACAAGCTGCCTTCACACCGATCCCTGTGGATACCAGCCAGGTACCAAGATGACTTGTTTGTACTGCAGTCATTCTGACACAGCTTTCACACTTGGACCGCAACTCACAGGAATGCATTTCACAGCAATACAATTGTACAATCGACATGTAGGACTGAAATGTATTGTAAGTCTCATAAAATAATACTCACCTTTACCATTTCCACTCATTTCCTATTCTATTCTGTGGGTTTTTTTTGTTGTTGTTGTCGTTGTTTTTTTTTTTTTTTTTGAGACGGAGTCTCACTCTGTTGCCCAGACTAGAGTGCAGTGGTGCAGTCTTGGCTCACTGCAACCTCTGCCTCCTGGGTTCAAGCGATTCTCCTGTCTCAAGTAGCTGGGATTACAGGAGTCGGCCACCACGCCCAGCTAATTTTTGTATTTTTAGTAGAGATGGGGATTTATCACGTTGGCCAGGTTGGTCTCTAACTCCGGACCTCAGGTCATCCACCCGCTTTGGCCTTTCACAGTGCTGGGGTTACAGGCATTAGCCGCCGCACCCAGCCTCTGTTCTATGTTTTAAGAAGTTTTCCCAACCCAATAAACTGATACCCTAATGTACTAACAGATTACAACCTGAAATGTTAAAAACAGTGTTCAGGGTTGTCTTTAAAGTTTTATTCAAATAATTAATATTACTTAGTTTATAAAGTGCATATTATACTTTTAAAAATAGGCAATAATAGCAACAGGTGGAACTTAGTGACAAAAATCATGCAAGAAATTTTAAGGTATAATAATGCTAAGATGATTTAGTATCTGGGGTAATTACTGCACTTGAAGTAACATCATATAGATGTGGCACACACTGATTTTACAGTGTACTTGTTAAGTCCCTATCCTTTTTGGCACTAGGCACCAGTATCCTGGAAGGCAATTTTTCAATGAGCCGGTGGGCCGGGGTTGAAGGTGGGGATAGTTTTGCGATGAACTTGTTCTACCTCAGATCATCAGGCATTCGATTCTCAAAAGGAGTGCGCAACCAAGATCCCTCGCGGGCACAGTTCACAACAGAGTTTGCACTCCTATGAGAATCTAAGGAGAATATAGAGAAAGATGAGGATACTGTATAGGAAACATGAGTTTTTAATGATTTCCTTCTTCGATACAATTACGTGGAAAATATTAACTGACTTTATCTTGCGTATAGATTCATATCACGAACTCTAGAGTCAAAATGCCTGGCATCAAGTGCCTACTCTTTCCTTGGGGGAGCTGCTCACCTTGTTTATTGGGATGCTGAGAATATGTTTGCCAGAGTTAATAGACACCATATTACTTGGCAAATAGGCACCCAACAAATGTCAGCCATTGTTCCCCTTTTTCCGTTTCATAGATGTCATGGTGTTCTGAGGTTGGCAATGAATCAAATATTGATTTGTGTTGATGGTGAAGTAGCTCCAGTCAGGTTGGTTAGATATTGAAAGTTGGTTTATTCGTTTTTAAAGAGCAAAGACATTGTTTTTAGTCTGAAGTTGAATGACTACCACGCCTCAGAAGCTTCGCTTGCTTAGCAATCAGATGTTTAGTTCCTTGAATCCTATTTCTTGTTCCCCTTTTGTATATCATTCTGTTAAAATGAACATGCCAACATTGTTCATGGCCAAAATTCAGTCTGCATTGCCCATTGCTAAAACATGGGAGGCTATGTATAGTGGTACCTAAGTTTATAGGAAAAAAGATTTAGTAGGCTAGAAATGGACGACAAGATTATGTCATGGTAGAACCTTAAGGATTACCTGAAGCCCGGTTAACCTCCATCAGAAAGGAAACACTCATCACGTGCTTCTCGTGGAAATGACACCTCGCCATTGGGCACTGGGGCCATTTGCCCACTCTGTGTGTTGCGGGACTAGCTGTGGGGTCACACAGAAGTGCTTTATCAAGATGTAAACAACCCATCCATCTCTTACCATATGTTCTCTATGAACATTACATTTCTTCCTTTCAGTGTTGACATGTAAAGATTTGTTTTCGTTTCTGTGAGGCTTATATTTAGAAACCACTAACAATAACAGAGTAGAGTGTAGGGGAAGACATCTATCACCACAGTCAGACATTTATCTGCTCAAAGATCCGATGGATTATAATGTGGGCACTGGGTTGCCTTTACCCTGGCTTATGAATGCTGGCCCGGTAGCTGTAAGAGCTTTGGGGTGATTTCTCATTTTGAATAATGCATTCTTTGATAGTTGCCCCATGTCCATTAAACGTCTTTCGGTTGTCCCCACCAACACTTCCATTTTTTTGTGGCTCATAAATTGATTTGGAAACCTAAGGTGTCAAAAAAAAGCCCTCAAATTTATTTAAAGAATGGCATGAAATAGATGGCATAGAACTTTGTTATATGATTATTTTAATGGTTTATGAGGCAGTTTCATTTAATTCAGTTTGCAGTGAAGACTGTTTGCACTGCGTCTTATTGCATGTGTCTTTTCTTTTTCTTTCCGTAAATTTTAGATCGTGTTGCCTCCTCATCTAGAAAGAATAAGAGAAAAACTGGCGGAGAATATCCATGAACTCTGGGTTATGAATAAAATTGAGCTTGGCTGGCAGTATGGTCCGGTACGTAATTTTGAAATTTATTTTTGGATTCTGTTAATACATCTTTCTGAAAACATAGCTCTTTCTCCCTTTTCCTGCTATGGGGTGACATCAATCAATTGGATGGATTTTTTCCCCCTACACATTAGTTTTTGTGCAGTTTTGCTTTACCACATTATTATAGTAAATGGGGCTGACAGCCATTATTGTCAGGTTCACTGAAGGATGGTCTAGCTGCCCAGACAATTGAAACTTATCAGTCTTTGGGCTGAAAGTTCTATTTTCAAATCAAGGTTAACATATATAGGTAATAGGCATTGATTTTTAAGCCACTAAAAAAACTCAGTGAAATTGAAAGTGAAAACTGAAAATGGAAAGAAATAAGGCAATATTTCTTATAAGAAACATCCCTTGCTGATGTTCCTTTTCTGTCATCCCAATTGTGTGTGGAAGCAGGAGACCTGTAGGCAGTGGTTAATAGTTAATTTCACAGGTAGAATGAAGACTGAGAAATCATGATTGCACGTGTTTCTAAAGGATATTTTACTGAAGATCTTAGTTTACAACTTAATAAAATTTAGATTTAAAACAACTTCCTGTGTAATCCTAGCATAGATCATATACTTGTTTTCATCAAAACCATGGTAATACGTTCATTTTTATGATATCATATAAAGTGTCCCAAAGGCTGTAACACTTTCTTATACCTGACTGAATATAGAAATTAATGTATTGGCCCATCATAATTTATTGCATTGAACTCTAAATAAAGAATATTTATTATTAATGTTAGTAGTAGCATCATGTGATACTCCACACTACTCAGTAATATTTATATATTTATTCAATGTTTTGCATTCTCACATACAGATTATTGCGTTAAATTGTCATTGCAGTGAACTGGGTTGTGTTATTAAGTCAGTCGTACTTGTGATGACCTAGCAGATAGTTCTTGCGGTTGTTAAATGCCTTGGCAGGCATCACGTAGCTAGTGAGTAGCAGCTCCAAAACTGGAATCAAAGTTTTCTAAGTCAGAGTTTAGAAAGTGACTGCAAGTCACTCTAAGGCTTGCTGAAGCATGACCAGAAAATGGGATGCTTTTATTAACTAAATGATAGTTAGACATCTGTTATACCAGCAAACACTTGGGTACCTAGTTTTGTGCTACATTCATCAGTTCTTTTTTTTTTCTTTTCTTTTTTTTAATTTGAAACAGAGTTTCGCTCTTGTTGCCCAGGCTGGAGTGCAGTGGTGTGTCTTGGCTCACTGCAACCTCCACCTCCCAGGTTCGAGCGATTCTCCTGCCTCAGCCTCCCAAGTAGCTGGGAATTACAGGCCACCACACTGACTAATTTTGTATTTTTAGTCGAGATGGGGTTTCACCATGTGGCCAGGTTGGCTTTGAACTCCTGGCCTCAGGTGATCCGCCCACCTCAGCCTCCCAAATTGCTGGGATTACAGGCCGGATTACAAGTGTGCCTGGCCTCATCAATTCTTAAAATTGAAGAACATATATAAATGCCAAATAAAAGACTGAACTATCAGTCAGTTGGAGGATTCTACAAGTGTGTAAGTAATCAATCACCAGAGGAATTACAGGCAAAGTTCCGCAGAAGTTTCAAACATAGGAAAAGATAATTAGACGCCGAGAAGATTAAAAAAAAAAAAAAAGTTAACACAAAGAACAAACAAAATGTAAAACAACAGAACCCCATATTGTAATAGCAAATATTTTACTGGGCTTCTAAGACGATCTCTATTGCAAACTCAGTAAGTTCACCTAGATGATTCTGTTTTGCAGTGAAAGCTTAGGTGTGTTTCTTCTTTAAGAACTGACTGAAATATAAGGTCTCATTGATTCTTCCAGTTAAATTTAGTTCTGTTTAATACCATACATCCTATTCCTGTCATGTTCAAAACACTTCGAGTTTTCAGATACCGACAGGTAATACAGTACCGCAGAGCCAAGAAGCTCACAATTGACCCAAGTTATCCTTTGCTGGGTTTGAGGCCAATTGAGGCAACACGGGGCTTGACGTACCTCTGGGGGAGACACCAACTCCTTGGTCTGCTGCTGTTGAATTAGTACCTGTATCTTTCCTGATGCTGGAAATGTTCTCTCATCTAATGTATGATTTGCAGCCCGCTTCTTTTCCAAGATCTTCCCTGAAACTCCTTTGTGTGCAGTAGTTATAATCCTTGACCTGTGATCTCTCTTATTCTAGACTAAGATAGGTGCCTATTACTATGCTGATTTCATAAATTCTTTAACATTTTAAATGATGTTTTGAAGTATTCAAGTATTTTTGTGGGGGAGTAATTTATACTTAGCTGCCCAGCATGCTGGATTTTTTTTTTTGTTTTTTTGAAGAAGTTATAGTTTCTTTGGGATATATTTCCCAGGAGCATAGTGCAAGGGCTCTATTTTATGGAATAACAAGGCAGATCCCTCTGTCATTTATTTATCCGTTTAACATTGATTGTATGTCTACTATTTGCCTGGGGTGTGTACTACTGGGGACCCAATTTTGAAAAGACCTTGACTTTTAAGGTGTTGTGTTTGCCTTCTGGGCTCTTCCTATTTAGTTGAATGATAGGTAGGCAAACAATTACAGAGTAAAGAAGAAATATTTAGCTCTTTCCTGGGAAATCAGGGAAGGCTTCCAGGAGGAAGTAAATATTTGATCCAAGGCTGAGGGATGAGTACAAGATGGCTGGCAATCAGAGAACATGACTGTGTAGTAGGCAGAGGACCAGGCATGTGTAAAAGTGAAAGGCAGAAGAGACGAGACATCTGCCATGGCCTTTCAGTAGCGCAGCGTTGCAAGAAGACACCTCTTCTGTGGTGCAGACTAGAAGAGGTGGGAAGCCAGGTCATTTAGGAAGGAAATGTGTCACAAAAGGCTTTGGGAAGAATGTGAGTTTATTCTATAGGGGACTAACGAGCATTGAAAAATACTTAGCTGGGAGGTGACAGACTTATGTCTGCTTTCAAAAGAAGCTATGCTGTGAATGTGGAAAAGTAGAGAGCTTGGAGTCAGTAAGAGGGACAGGGAGAGGGCACAGGTACCCCAGGTGACAGGCGACTCAGAACCCCGAAGCAGGGACGGAGAGATGTGATTTCAGGAGATGTTTCAGTGTTCACGTATGGGATATAGCAGGAGAAGGAAGGGAATCTGGGCAGATAGCTGGTTTGGCTTAGACCCTTAAGAAGATGGTGGTGTTGGTTATTCTCTGGTATAGAGAGTAGAGGCAAAGTAGAGATGACCTAAACAGGGAGATTATCTCTGGATTCAGACACATTCATTTTATAAATGTTCATTTTGTGTTTCATTTGTAGGGTTAGAGATTGAGAGTTTAGAGTTACATTACATAACTCAATTTCATCTTCAGAGTTGTGCAATTAAATAAGTATACCTAACATATGCCTCTATACAAGTCTTGTTCATTTATGATGATGACTAGAAAGAAAGGAATAAATACATCATTTCTAACTTGGTGACTGCTGCAGACTTAAAACAAAAAAACTCACTCATGTTTGCCTACTTGTTATGTGGCATTTATAGGACCCGGTAATGATGTTCCTGAAGTAATTTGTTCCCTGACAGCCTATGGCTGCTATCCGGGTGCTGCCACAGCATTAATGCGGATGCAATTTAGGTCTCTGAGAAGATAACAAACCTAATTACGAATGCAAGGAGAGAGAACATCTTTCTCATTAATTCATTCCTAAAACCTTGCATTTACTTTAATGTGATTGCTAATAGACAGTTTCAAGGATTAATATAAAAACCGCCTGCATCGGATGCTAATGGATTTTGTGAAGGTAGTAGGGTGATTTGTGAGATCAGGAGGTAACTGACAGGGGGTAAAATGAACAGCCAGAACCACCTCAGATTGTGTGTGTCAGTCAGTCCTGTCGTTAATTGATGTCTGCAGTCAGTTTGGTTCTACACAGGAAATTTACTAAGAATTAAAACTAAGTCATTACCACACCCTTCTTACACAGAATTTATTTCAATTTATAAAACGTGTCAAACATCTACTCATACCAGGCATGTTTTAGGTGTTTGGAACACATCACAGAACAAAAGAGACCAAAATGTGTGCATTTTTGATCTTCTAGTTCAGGGAGACAGACAATAGCCCAATAACTCAATAAATCCAATCTGTTAGAAGGTGTGTGGACAAAAAAAAAAAAAAGAGTAGGGTGGGCCGGCAGACTGCCCTAATTAGGCAAGTGGGCAGGGTAAACCTTGCTGAGAAAGTAAGATATAAACAGGTGCTGCAAGGAGCTGAGTGAGTGAGCCTGTGGGAATCTGGGGTAGGAGCATGCATGGCGGGGGCTCATGGAAACTCAGCCAAACAGAAGGGAAGGAATACAGATAATGCCAGCTTTTACCAATGACCTCAGATACTCACTGCGCCTGCGAGGCTGTGGAGGCAGGTTTGCGGGGGGTGGTGATCTGGGTGTTGCTTCTTGCCTTCTGCCTCTACTTCCCATCACACAGTGGAATTCCATCGCTAACGCCTGCCATTGGAAACGATTCTATGTCAATTTCCTGTCCTGTTTCAGGTTAGAGATGACAACAAGAGACAACACCCATGCCTGGTGGAGTTCTCCAAGCTGCCTGAACAGGAGCGCAATTACAACTTACAAATGTCGCTTGAGACCCTGAAGTGAGTTTCTTAACTTTTTCTATATTCCAATCTGCCTTACCTGGAAACAAACAAACAGAAAACCACCTATTGATGTTATATGTTAATTCAGCTATGAAGTGATTTTTATTAAGAATAGTGAAAAGTTATTTCCACTGAAATTATTTTACCCGGCACCTGGAACATAAAATTTGAAACTCGTCTTAAATTCTAGAATTTGGGCTCAGATATATAGTCATGAGCTGCCTAACAGCATTTGACTCAATGATGGACTGTATATATGATGGTGGCCGTGAGATTGTAATAGAGCTGAAAAATTCCTATCACTTATGACATTGTAGCTGTCATACTTCCTAGTGCAATGCATTAGCTTTTCTTTATTTAGATACACAAATACTTACCATTGTATCACAGTTGTCTTCAGTATTTGGTGGAGTAACATGTACAAGTTTGTAGCCTAGCAGCAATAGGCTATATCGTATAGCCTAGGTGTGTAGTAGGCTCTAGGATCTAGGTTCGGACAGGTATACTGTGTGATGTTCACATAATGATGAAGTTGCTGAAGGACCCATTTCTCAGAGTATATCCCCATTGTTAAATAATGCATAACTCTGTATCCTCAAGGATGCAGATTATCATGGAAATACACACATTAGGCATAGAGTGAGTTTAGGGTCTACTAGGAACTTAAACAGCAGTATATACACATCAAGTAGATTGAGAACCTAAAGGTTAAAAATGACAAGGTTTGCTTGTAATAAGGAATGCATAATGAGCCCTGTGTCCTGAGTACTTGGATTCGGCATCTCTGATCTTCCTTTGTGCCCTTGACGTGAGGTTTGTATCTTTAGCTTAGTAATTCATGGCAGCTCATTATTTCTTCATCTTTTACAACAAAATGTTTTATTGAAAGGTCATGGTCTAACATAATTTAAATTTGCATTGCATTCCCTATCATTTTAGCAATTGACAGCTAAGCCAGCTATTGCAGAGAGTAAATTCTGGAGAGT
Source organism: Cacajao melanocephalus (assembly GCA_963573385.1). Classification (NCBI taxonomy): domain Eukaryota; kingdom Metazoa; phylum Chordata; class Mammalia; order Primates; family Pitheciidae; genus Cacajao; species Cacajao melanocephalus. The sequence goes on along the minus strand of CAUYLG010051361.1, from coordinate 91,563 downwards.
AGAAATCTCTGTATTTGCATTCAGCATGTTGTGCCTTTGACTGTTACATGTAATCCAATGTCATTCCTACCAGCTGCTGGTGGCTGGTTTGGTTAATCTTCAGATGGCATATACTGTGGTTTTATTCTCTCTGGTGAATGTAAATCACCCTCTTCACAAGCAAATTCTTAACACTTTTTTGTTGATTTTCTCTTTTTTTTTTTTTTTTTTTTTGAGATGGAGTGTTTCTCTGGGACCTAGGCGAGAGCGCAGTGGTGTGACCTCGGCTCATGCAACCTCTGCCTCCTGGGTTCAAGTGATTCTCCTGCCTCAGCCTCCTGAGTAGCTGGGATTACAGGTGTGCGCCACCTCGCCTGGCTAATTTTTGTATTTTTAGTAGAGACAGGGTTTCACCATGTTGGCAGGCTTGTCTTGAACTCCTTATCTCATGATCCGCCCACCTCGGCCTCCCAAAGTGTTGATTTTCTTATAGCTAGTTTATATGATGGACTGATTTTGATTGATTGATTGATTGATTTACAAATCAAATTAGGGGAAAACACCCATACTTCTCTAAGAATTTATGCCAGCCCCAATTCCAGTGGTTTAGAGAAAGTACAGTACTTTCTTTCTATATTTCCTTCATTCACTTATTTAGTTGGCAGGCCCCAGAGCGGAGTAGGTAAGAACACAGACTCTGGAGTTGGGTCGTCTGGACTTAAGGGCTTGTTCCACCAAGGGAATGTTGCTGGACTCACTCAACTTCTCTGAACCATAGGTTTTCTTCTCTTTAGTAAAATGAGGATTATAATGTATTTGCTTCATGGAATTATTATAGGGACTAACTGATAGGATATTGATAAAGCCTTTAACACCATATTTCTGACAGAGGAAGCACAGTCTAGGTTTTTTGTTTTTTTGTTTGTTTAATAAATATATCGTGGGAAGGATGAACAGCTTCATTTGTTTAAATCTTTAGAAGTTCTAAATAACAAATAAGCAAGAAATTACTCCAGAACATCCCTTATTTTGGGTTGAGGAGTGATTTAATCAAATGTGAATTTTGGGTGCTGTTTCTGTGATTTGTTTTCTTATATAAATTGTCGACAATGATAACTTACTTTAGACTTGCATTCTCATCTGGGCATCCTACAGTACTGCAAAATTGTGACACTCTCAGAACAGCACAGCTTGGCAGAGCATGCCTGCCAGATGCCCTTAAATGTGATCAGTGTTACCAAAGGTTCAGTTTCTGGTTTAGTTTTCATTATTTTCCAAATTCCAGATCTTGATTTCTGAATAAACAGCTCACATTTTAGAAATAATTGATATAAGGAATTTCAATCAACACGTAATACCCTTTCATAGAATTTATTTCTTTGGAAGTTAACAAAAATATAGTGACACTACAATGATATGATGTTTTTCTCCTAGGGAAGTATTTTTCCTGAAAATTATTTTTAGGTGATTTAGTGTGGTTGTACATGTATGTGGCGAAGGTTGGGGGGAACAGTAGGGACCCAGGACAGAGGGATGGAGAGGAAATCAATGTAGAAGGAGACAAATAACAGAGAAGGGGAGAGGCGGAGCAAGGGAGCAAGTTGGTTTCTCATTCCTCTATTCCTCCTCCTCTTCTCCCCGCAACTCCCCTCCCCTTCCCTTACTTTCCCTTATTCTCCTCCTCCTTCTTCTCCCTCCTATTCCTAATCTTCCTCTCCCTCTCCTTCTCCTTGTCCCTCTCCTCATTCTCCTTCTCCCTCTTCTCCCTAATCTCCCTCTCCCTCTCCCTCTTGAACACTCAGTTAATGTATATTGTACCCATTAAGTAATTTCTCATCATCTACTCCCTTCCAATCCCCTCACTCTTCCAAGTCTCCATTATCTATAATTCTACTCTCTCTATCCATGTGTACACATTTTTGAACACTCACTTATAAGTGAGAACACAGGTATTTGCCTTTCTGGGTCTAGCTTATTTCAGTTAAGATAATGATCCCCAGTTCTAATCAGGTTGTTACAAAAGACATGATTTCATTCTTCTTTACAGCTGAATAATATTCCATTATGTATATATACCACATTTTCTTCATTCATCTATTGATGGACACTTAGGTTCTTCCATATCTTTGCTGATGTGAATAGTGACACAATAAACATACAGGTGCAGGTGTCTTTTTGATATATCAATTTCTTTTCCTTTGGGTAGATATCTAATAGTTGGATTGCTGGATTGAATGGTAGTCTTATTTTTAGTTCCTTGATAAATTACTATGTTACTTTTTTACAGAGGCTGCACTAATTTACATCCCCGCCAATAGCTCCCTCTTCTCTGCATCCTCGCCAACATCTGTTTTTTTGTTTTGTTTTGTTTTTAATGATAGCCATTCTGACTGGTGTAGGATGATATCTCATTGTGGTTTTAGTTTGCATTTCTCTGATAATTAGTGATGTTCAACATTTTCTCATATATCTGTTAGCTATTTGTATGTCTTTTGCCAACTTTTTAGTGAGACTATTTGATGTTTTTCTTGTTATTGAATTGTTTGTTTCTTGCATATTCTGGGTGAATGAGTAATTTGATGTCAGATGAATTGTTTGCAAATGTTTTTTTGCATTCTGCAGGTAATCTCTTCACGCTGTTGATTCTTTCTTTTTCTGTGCAGAAGCTTATTAAACAGGTCTTGTTTGTCTATATCTGTTTTTGTTGCCTGAGTTTTGGAGGTCTTAGTCATAAATTCTTTGCCTAGACCATGTTCAGAAGAGTGTTCTCTAGGTTGTCTTCTAGTATGTTTTATAATTTTGGGTCTTTGTTTAAGTCTTAACCATTCTTGAGTTGATTTTTGTATGTGGTGAGAGATAGGGGTCCAGTTTTAGTCTTGTGCATGTGGCCATCCGGTTTTCCCAGCAACATTTATTGAAGAGTGTATTCTTTCTCAAATGTATGTTCTTGTTGGCTTTGTGAAAGCCAACAAATATGGCTGTGAATATGTAGCTTTATTTCAGGGTTCTGTTGTGTTCCATTGATCTATTTGTCTGTTTTTATACCAGTACCATGCTGTGTTCGTTACTATAGCCTTATAATAGAATTTGAAGTCAGGTCATATGATGCCTCCTTTTTTTCCCCCCTCAGGATTTTAGGATTGTTTTCCCCTAATTCTGTGAAAAATGATAAAACTACATTTTTGTTTTGTTTTGTTTTGAAACGGAATCTCGCACTGTTCCCTGGGCTGGAGTGCAATGGTGCTGTCTTGGCTCACTGCAACCTCCACCTGGTGGGTTCAAGTGATTCTCCTGCCTCAGCCTCCCAAGTAGCTGGGATTATAGGCATGCACCACCACCGCTGGCTAATTTTGTGTATTTCTGAGTAGACATGGCGATTACAGGTGTGAGCCACTGTACCCAGCTTACACTGGTATTTTGATAGGAGTTGCATTTAATTTGTGGATTGTTTTGGGCAGTATGATCATTTTAACAATATTAATTCTTCAGATTCATGATCATGGGATGTTTTTCTGTTTGTCTGCATCATCTATAATTTCTCTCATCAGTGTTTTGTAGTTTCCCTTGTAGAGATCTTTTATCTCCTGAGTTAAATATATTTTAATTTTTATGTGGATATTGTAAATAGGATTGCCTTCTTGATTTCTTAACTAGATTGTTATTGGTCTATAGGTGTGCTACCAATTTTTGTACATTCATTTTTTATACTGCAACTTTACTGAATTCGTTTTTTGTGGCGTCTTTAGGGTTGTTTTTTTTTTTTTTAACGTTAAGATCAAAACATCAGCAAACAAGGATAATTAGACTTAATCTTTTCCAGTTTAGATGCCATTCATTTCTTTCCACTGCCAAATTGCTCTGGCTAGCCTTCCAGTACTGTAATGAATAGAAGTGGTGAAAGTAAACCTCCTTGTTTTATTCCAGTTCTTAGAGGGAATGCTTTCAACTTTCCCCATTTAGCATGATGTTAGCTGTGGATTTGTTGTATATGGTCTTTATTATTTTGAGGTATGTTCCTTCTATCACTTGTTTATTGAGAGTTCTTATTATGAAGTGATGCTGAATTTCATCAGTATGCTTTTTCAGCATATTGAGATGCTTATATGGTGTTTGTTGTTGCTTCTGTTTATGCGATGTATCACGTTTATTGATTTGCATATGTTGAACCATCCTTGTGTTCCTGATATAAAACCCACTTAATTCTTGAACACATACAGCCTCTCTCCCAAGACTGAACCAGGAAGAAACTGAAAACCTGAACAGAGTAATAACAAGTAGCAAAATTGAATCAGTGGCCAGGCATGGTGGCTCATTCCTGTAATCCAGCACTTGGGAGGCCGAGGCAGGCAGATCAGTTGCAGTCAGAAGTTTCAGACCGGCCTGGCCAACATAGTGAAACCCCAACTCTATTAAAAATACAAAAATTATCTGGGTATGGTGGCGCACACCAATAATCCAAGCTACTTAGGAGGCTGAAGCAGGAGAATTGCTTGAACCTGGGAGGTGGAGGTTGCAATAAGCTGGAATTGTGCCACTGCACTCCAGATCAGAGAACAGAGTGAGACTTTGAAAAAAAAAAAGATTGAATCAGTAATAAAAAGTGTCCCGACAATGAAAAGCCCAGGATCAGATGGATTTACAGATGAATTATACTTAACAAACAAAGAATTAATACCAATCCTTCTGAAACTTTTCCAAAAAATATAAAGGAGGAGGGAATTCTCCCTAACTGTTCTATGAAGCCAGTATCACCTTGGTACCAAACCAGACAAGGACGCAACAAAAAAAGAAAACCACAGACCAGTATGCCTGATAAACAAAGACACAACAATACTCAACAAAAATACTAGCAAACAGATTGCAACAGCACCTCTATCTATTTTTTCAAACATTAAGGCAACCATGTCAGTCTTTCTATTTAAAATCCCTTAACAGGGCCATGGTAGCTCATGCCTATAATTTCAGCACTTTGGGAGGAGGCAGATCATCTGAGGTCAAGAGTTCAACACCAGCCTGGCCAACCATGTGAAACCCTGTCTCTACTAAAATTACAAAAATTAGCCAGGTATCCGGGTGGGTGTTGCTAATCCCAGCTGCTCGGGAGGCCAAGGCAGGAGAATCGGTTGAACCCATGAGGCAGAGGTTGCAGTGAGTTGAGATCACGCGACTGCACTTCAGCCTGGTGACACAGTAAGACTGTATCTCAAAAAAAAAATTAAATAAATAAATAATAAAATAAAATAAAATCCCTTAATGGCTTTTCATTGCTTTTAAGTTAAATGTGGTGCTTTGATTTGCCAAAGTATCCCAAAACACGTGGCCTCCCCTTTCACCAGCCTCATTATGAATGAGGCTGCCTTTTACTCTTGCTTGCAGTCACACTGGCCTTCGTGTTCCTTGCCTGTCCACACGTTCCGCTCCACCACAAGATCTTCCACATGTCCTCGTCTTGGAATGCTCCTTTCTATGCCTAGCTCTCATCCTTTCCCTCAGGGCTGTTCAATCTTCTGGCTTCCCTGGGCCACAGCAGAAGAAGAATTGTCTTGGGCCCCACATAAAATACACTGCAATAGTAACAATAGCTGATGAGCTAAATTTTAAAAATCACCAAAAAAGAAATCTCATAATATGTTAAGAAAGTTTATGAATTTGTATTGGGCCACATTCAAAAAGCTGTCCTAGGCTGCACGTGGTCCACAGGCCGCAGACTGGACAAGCTGGCTAGATCTAAGGTCAGGATCATTTCTTTCCAACATGTTGTCAGAGTTCCTTGACTCAACAATTTTACTTCTGTAGGTGCTCGTCCTTTCTGTACCTCCCAGGATAGAAACCTTCCTGCACGTGGGAATTACATGGTTGACTCTGTGCTCTACCAGACCACAAGTTTCGTGACAGCAGGCATCTCACTTGGTTTTCGTTACCATTTTTCAGATTTTATATAGAGCTCAGTAAATATTCATCAAATGAATAAGTTAATAAATAAATGAGAAAGCTCAGTCAGTAACTGGGTTTTTACATACCAAATGCTTATCTACCGGGTGCCTCATATTTGGTTTCTAACAGTCTGTTTACTTTTCTGCAGCTATGTAGTTTAAGTACTAAAATGCTATATTACCGAACCCTGCTGCTTGATCTAGTAGTAAATATTTACTGAATGCATGGAAGGCCAAGAACCCACACCCTAACTCATCCTTTCTTGCTTCCCCTATTTTGTGTGTTTCCAGCCTTTCTATTAGCTTTGCAGTTCTACCTAATAATGTGCTCTTTCTCTCACCACCCTTCAGCAAACTTAAAAAAACAAATGGGTTAAACATTGTTAAATCATCAAATAAAGTGGTTTAATGAAGATGATACCGAAACCAAACACTTTTCATTCAAAGAAAGAACTTGATATGGTTGTAGTATTAATAAAGTGTTAATTCATCGCTCCCATTTTAAAACCTCCTCAGATTAGGCACAGAGTACTTAGATATAATATCAAAAACATGATCTGTTGAAGGAAACAGTCAATCTGATGAAGTTCATTAAAAGGAAAACTTTTCGCACTTCAAAAGAAGCCATTAAAAAATGAAGAGACAGGCCACCAACTGGGAGAAAATATTTGTGAGTCAATCACGATTGTATTAATGGATTTGTAGTAAATCATACACAAAGAATACAAAAATACTCAAGAATACACAAAATCTGAATTAAAAATTAGCAAAACAGCTTGGCATGGTGGCTTACGCCTAAATCCCAGCACTTTGGGAGGTCTGGAGTTTGAAACCAACCTGGACAACATGGTGAAACCCCATCTCTACTAAAAATACAAAAAATTTAGCTTGGCATGGTGGCAGGCACCTGTAATCCCAGCTACTCGGGAGGCTGAGGCAGGAGAATTGCTTGAACCTGGAAGGTGGCAGTTGCCGTGAGCCGAGATTGTGCCACTGCACTCCAGCCTGGGTGACAGAGCAAGACTCCGTCTCAAAAAAATAAAAAAGGCAAAAATTGGCAAAATACTTTACCAAAGAAGATACACAGATGGTTAATAAAGTGCATTCAAGGATGTTACACATCATCAGTTAGAAAATACAAATTAAAACCACAGTAAGATACTACCTCACACATAATAAAATGGCTATGATAAAAAAAGACGGACATACCAAGTGTTGGTGAAGTTACAGGAAAACTGAAACCCACATGTATTACTGCTAGCAATGTAAAATGGTGCTACCACTTTGGAAAATAGTTTGGAAGTTTCTTAAAAAATTAAACATAAGTTTACCATAGCCTAGCAATTCTACTCCTATGGATCTATCCAAGAGAAATAAAAGCTTATGTCCCTGCAAAGATTTACACATGAATGTTCATAGAAGCATTATTCATAAGAGCCAAAAACTGGAAACTGTGCAGATGTTCATCAACTAAGGAATAGATAAAATGTGATCTAGTATTACAATGGCACGTGATTCAGGAATAAAAGAAAACAAGCTACTGACACATAGCACAACATGGATCAACCTGAAAAACCTTATGCCAAGTGGAAGGAGCCAGACACAGAAGACTCCATACTGTAGGATTCTATTTCTGTGAAATGCCCGAAAAGGCAAATTGATAGAGACAGAAAGTGGCTTAGGGTCTTTCTGGAGGTGAGAGTGAGAAGTGACTGCAGCAGGCATGGGGGGACTCGTGGGCTGGTGGAAATGTTGCAAAACTAAATTGTGGCGATAGTCATGCAACTCTATACAATTAATACAAATGAAAATAATCAGCCTCTAAAAAGTGCGTTTTCTACTGGATGACTTCTAATTTTGCTATTCTGCAGAATAACCTTCAGCGGCTCCTAGTCCATTCACGTAAGTGTGATTCCTTCAGCATAGCATCTGAGGCCCTCACTTAATGTCTTAGCCAGGGTTCTCGAGATAAACAGAGCACAGACATGCATATATATCGATAGATATATACAGAGAGAGATTCCTTAAAGAATTGGCAGGATGCTGGCAAAATTCCCGTTTATTCCGAGAAGGTCAGTCATTTTTTTTCTTTTCAGACCTTTCACTGATTAGTTGAGGCCCAGTGCCATTATGGAAGGTAGTGTGATGTACTTAAAGTGTACTATATTTTTAAAAATCCTTTTTTTTCATATTTAATTTAATTTTAGAATCAGAAGGTACATGTGCATATTTGTTACATAGGTATATTGCTATGTACACAGATATATAGGAATTTGCCTATGTATCATGTTACATAAGTGTAATGGTGGGGATTTGGCTTCTAATGAACCCATTACCCAAATAGTGAACACTGTACTTGACAGGTAATTTTTCAACACTCGCTCCCCTCTTGCTCTCTTCACGTTGAAGTCCCTGCTATCTATTATTTCTATCTTTATGTCTGCGTGTATCCACTTTGCTTGGCCCCCACTTACAAGTGAGAGTATAAAGTATTTAATTTTCTGTTAAATGATGAGGGTAATGGCCTTCAACTGTATCCATGTTGCTGCAAGATGGACATGATTTCATTCTTTTTCATGGGTGCATAGTCTTCCATGGTGTATATGTACCACGTTTTCTTTTTGCAGTCAACAATTGACAGGCACCTAAGTAAGTTGATTCCATGACTTCACAATTGTAAATAGTGCTACGATGAATGTGTGAGTACAAGTGTCTTTTTTTTTTGAGACACAGTCTTACTCTGTTACCCAAGTTGGAGTGCAGTGGTGTGATCTCAGCTCATTGCAACCTCTGCCTGCCAGGTTGAAGCGATTCTCCTGCCACAGCCTCCCAAGTAGGGAGTCCATAATCATGCCTGGCTAATTTTTGTAGTTTTAGTAGAGACAGGGTTTCACCATGTTGGCCAGGCTGGTCTCAAATGCCTGATCTGATAATGATTTCTTGGTCAGGCGTGGTGGCTCATGCCTATAATCCTAGCACCGTGGGAGGCCAAGGCGGTGGATCACCTGAAGTCAGGAGTTCGAGGCCAGGCTAGCCAACATGGTGAAACCCCATCTCTACTAAAAATACAAAAATTAGCTGGGCATAGTGGTGGGCACCTGTAATCCCTGCTATTTGGGAGGCTAAGGCAGGAGAATTGCTTGAACTTGGGAGGTGGAGGTTGCAGTGAGCCAAGATCGTGCCATTATACTCCAGCCTGGATGACAAGAGCAAAACTCCTTCTCAAAAAAATAATAATAATAATAATAAAATATAATGATTTATTTTCTTTTGGGTAGGTACCCAGTAGTGGGATTGCTGGGCTGATGGTAGTTCTGTTTTTAGTTTTTGGGGAAATATTCATGCCATTTCCCATAGGGGCTGAACTAATTTATGTTCATACTAGCAGTGTATAAGCTGCATCCTTACCCACATCTTTTATTTTTTGACTTTTTAATAATAACCATTCTGACTGGTGAGAGATGGTATTTCATTGTGGTGGTTTTAGCTTGCATTTTTCTGATGATTAGTAAACCAGAGCATTTTAATGTGTTTATTGGCTGCTTGTATTTCTTCTTTTGAGAAATGTTTCTATTTATATCCTTTGTCTTTTTTTGTTTTTTGTTTTTTGTTTTTTTTGAGCCAAGAGCCCTGGCTGGAGTGCAGTGGTGTGATCATAGCTCACTGCAGCCTTGATTTCCCAGATTCAGGCAAAATTTCTGCCTCAGCCTTTAGAATAGTGTGGGACCACAGATGTGCACCACCGTGCCTGGTTAAAATTTGAATTATATGTAGAGATTATATGTAGAGACGGAGTCTCCCTATGTTACCCAGACTGGTCTTGAACTCCTGGGCTCAAGCAATCCTCCTGCCTCAGCCTCCCAAAATATTGGCATTATAGGCATGAACCACCGTGCCTGACCCTTGGGCCAGTTTTTAACACAGTTGTTTGCTTTCTTCTTCTTGAGTTTTTTAAGTTCTGTATGGATTCTGGATATTAGTCTTTTGTTGGGGGTATAATTTGAGGATATTTTCTCCTATTCTGTAGGTTTTCTGTTTACTCTATAGATTCTTTTGCCATGCAGATGCTTTTTAGTTTAATTAAGTTGCATTTGTCTATTTTTGTTTTTGATGCATTTGCTTTAAGGATCTTCATCATAAACTCTGCCTAGGCCAATGTCCAGAAGAGTTTTTTTTCTAGGTTTTCTTCTGGGTCTTACATTTACATCTTTAATCTATCTTGAGTTAATTTTTGTACATGGTGAGAGATAGAGGTGCAATTTCATTCTTCTGCATATTGCTAGTCATTTTTTCCAGCACCATTTATTGAAGAGGTTGCCGTCTCTCCAGTGTTTATTTTTGTGAACTTTGTCAATGATCAGTGATTGTAGGTGTGTGACTCTATTTCTGGGTTTTGTATTCCATTCCATTGTTCTATGTGTCTAATTTTGTACCCTTACCATGCTGTTATAGTTACTATATCCTTATGTATCAGTCTGGGATTGTGATGCCTCTGGATTTGTTCTTTTTACTTAGGATTGGTTTGGCTATTCAGGATCTTTTTTGGTTCCATGTGAACTTAAAGTGTACCAATTTAAATGTTAACCTCATCCAAAAATGGTTTCACAGAAACATCTGGAATAATGTTTGACTAAATATTTTGGAAGTATGCCCCAGCCACATAATGAGAAATATTTATGAAGCATCTAGTGCACCCCAAACTTGCCCCAGTATTTCTTTTTACCTTTAACCTATAGTTCACAGTCAGACCTTATACTCCAGTCAGCTCTTCTCTGCCCCTCCCACACATACCCACAATCTTCGGTAAGTTGTCCGTCTTGTTCACCAACCTGGAATATTTGCCTCCTCATCTCCTAAAAATTTCAAAGGTGAAGATATGTGGGAATGAAGGCATTGCCACATATCTTCACCTTTGAAATTTTTAATGATCCTTCTTGGAATATCTTAAAGATGCTTCTAAAACATGAAATTTTTAACGATCCTTCTTGGAATATCTTAAAGATGCTTCTAAAACATGTAACTTAAAACTTGGAACCCTACTTGGTTTTATTAGAATTCTTCACTCATCGTCTTTTCTCCTATCAGACTGTAAACACTGTCAACAGAAATGTACAGTAGTCCTCCTGAAAATATCAAATGGAAAATTTTGGAAATAAACAATGCATAAGTTTTAGATTGCATGGCATTCTGAGCAGTGTGATGAAATCTCACACCCTGCTACTTTGTCCTGCCCAGGATGTGAATCATCTCTTTGTCTCTCTGGTGCATACCGGTTAGGCTACCCACCTGTTAGTCACTTAGTTACCATCTTGGTTATTAGACCGACTGTCATGGCATTGTAGTGCTTTCGTTCAAGTAACCCTTATTTTACTTAACAATGGCCCCAAAGCACAAAATTAATGATGCTGGCAGTTTGAATATGTCAAAGAGAAGCCATAAAGTGCTTCTTTTAAGTGAAAAGGTGAATATTCTCAATAAGGGAAGAAAAATACTGTATTCTGCCGGGTGCGGTGGCTCACGCTTTTAATCCCAACACTTTGGGAGGCCGGGGTGGGTGGATCACACAAGGTCGGGAGTTCAAGACCAGCCTGACCAACATGGAGAAACCCCGTCTCTACAAAAAATACAAAATTAGCTGGGTATGGTGGAGCATGTCTGTAATCCCAGCTACCTGGGAGGCTGAGGCAGGAGAATAGCTTGAACTTGGGAGGCAGAGGTTGCAGTGAGCCGAAATCGTGCCATTGCACTCCAGCCTGGGCAACAAGAGCAAAACCCATCTCAAAAAAAAAATACTGTATACTGAAGTTGCTAAGATCTACAAAAGCAATAATTCTGTCTGTGAAATTGTGAGCAGCATATTGTTATGATTGCTCTATTTTCAATTAGTTACTTTTTTAAATCCCTTACAGTAGCTAATTTACACGTAAAATTTTAGTATGTATCATAGTGTGATGGAGAGGGAAAAGTATAGGGTTTTGTACTATCTGTGGTTTCAGGCATCCACTGGAGGTCCTGGAACATATCAGCCATGGATAAGGGGGTCTAGTGTACTACAGAATACCTTAGATATGGTGGTAACTCAATAAATATTTATGGACTTATATCTTTATGCACATATGGTCTATTCTGTTCACTGTCCATGTGAGTTGAATTCATACTTTTCTAGGTAGTTTGCACTGGGAAGAAAATTATGAGGCTGAATAAGTTATGAGAAGATTATAGTATTGTTGGCATAAAACAGTGGCTCTCTCAGAAACCCTTAAGGATGACATTAACTAATTAAATTTTCTATGGTTCAGGCCTACTTTTGATGTCAGTACACCCTGTGACTTTGTCTCTCAGTCTGGACTCACATTAACTGCATTCATGGCATGTAACACTGAGGTACTAATTTGCAGTGATAATAACTGCCTTATAACCCAAAATATTCATTTTTACAGATCAGCTTGGGAAGACATATTCTAATCAGAAGATTACTTGGTGGGCATGTGCTCAAAGGTTTAATTGCCTGAGTTTATGATAAATCCTAATATTATGATCAGTCTTGAGTTCTCTCCAAGCTGGATTGGACATCCCTCTTTGATACTCTCCTAGCCTTATGATTATCGCATTACCCTTAAGTTACTATCATAATTGCCTGTTGTCTGTAGCACAGGGCCTGCCACTTAATACCATTCAATAGGTATTTATTGAATGACTAAATAAAGGATTGGAGGATGCCGGTAAAATCTTCCTGTTCTCTGGATAGCATTTGAATAAGTATAGTCCATATTTGTTCCTGTGAGTCTATTTTCTATTGCTGACCAATCCCATTTCAACATGCACATTCTTTATTCAGTGAACTCTTGGTCTATCCACAGTTTTGCAATTTAACACTAGAAAGATAATTTCATGGAGTTATTTTAATTTTTCATATACAACAAAATCTATCTTATAGTTGTGTGTGTATGGATAGGTAGATATCCATATGTATAAGCTTATATATGTCTGTCTATATGCTTAAGCTTATACATATAGATACCTGTCTATGTGGAAATACATACATATGTATATACTATCAACCTATCTATCCATACATTATTAAAATATTATAGGGATAAGTATTATGGGTTTTAGATAATTCCCACATTCTTACTGGAACTGACCAGACTTTAGAAATTCTGTAATCCCAAAATATTTTGCCATTATTTCTTACTCTGTCAAGGCAGGAGAAACCACTCAGTGCCGTGGGTACTAAAGATAAATTGTCCCAAAATGTCTCTTGTGTATACCCATTTGTGTAAAAGGTGAAACAATATCAAACACACACACCACACACACACACACCCTCCCCCCCAACATATACCTGCTTTAGTATGTACATAGACTCTCCGGTAAGATATCGAAGAATTAGTAACAATTGATGCCTTTAGAGGAAGGAAACGGAACTACAAGAAGAGGTGGGAGGGACTTACTTTTCAGTGTATTCGTTTTTGTGTCATTTCAGTTTGCATTGTCTTACCCGTTACTCAGAAGTGAAAATTAGCAAATCAGTAATTTTTTTTTTTTTTTTTTTTTTTTTGCTTTAAAAACACAGCTTCTGCTGTGCTTTCAAGGTTATATCTCATTGCCACTGCTGTCATGTTGGGTTAATCTGGACAGAGAGAAGGAACGATCACACTTATCTTTGGTTTTGTTTTCCAGGACTTTGTTGGCATTAGGATGTCATGTGGGTATATCAGATGAACATGCTGAAGAAAAGGTGAAAAAAATGAAGCTACCCAAGAAGTAAGTTGAATGACTAGGCAACATTAAATGCAGAGATTTAGTGCAACCAAATAACTCTTGATGGACACGCAGATGCCTTGCTTATACTGAAGCTTTAACATTCAGATTCAAGGCTGGGCATGGTGGATTATGCTTGTAATCCCAGCACTTTTGGAGGCCAAGTCAGGCTGATCACCTGAGATCAGGAGTTTGAGACCAGCCTGGCCAATATGGTGAAACCCCATCTCCATTAAAAATACAAAAATTAGCTGGGCGTGGTGGCACATGCCTGTAGTCCCAGCTACTTGGGAGGCTGAGGCAGAAAAATTTCTTGGACTTGGGAGGCAGAGGCTGCAGTGAGTCGAGATCGTGGCACTGCACTCCAGTCTGGGCAACAGAGTAAGACTCCATCTCAAAACAACAACAACAAAAAAATTCTGATTCAGAAATTTAAACTAGCTGAATTACCCTAGGGGTTACATTAAGTATCTGGTGAGACAATATTTTCTATCACATTGCTGCGTGATGAAACAAAGCTCAGAATATACTTGGGAGTTTGTTATAAAAATTGTGTTATTTTCCCAGTGTATGTTTGTATGTGAACATAAATATCTATGTTTTGAATGATTACATATAGCTTTCTAATTTCTGCCCAAAAATCTTTATAATTTTATTTACTTTTACAATGAAAATATATTTGAGGAATAATTTTGAAGTCAGTATTATCTTCCACATTTTAAGATGAGGAAATTGAGGTAGATACATGCTGTGGAACTGGTTTGGCCTGCTGTTCTATGACCTATGTCTATGATCCTGTTTAACTTAAGACCTCACTTTCTCATCTGCCAATGGGCATTAATAATACTTACTTAAATGGTAGCTGTTTCATATTACTTTCTTATTTTTTAAAACTTAAGTATTCGAGCTACTTTTTTGAAGCACAGGACTTGTCAATAGCAGACCTGTAAATGTATTAAATAATAGCATAGCAATACAATCAAAGTAGCAACCCCGTAATCTCCATCAGTCACCCCAGGCCTGACGTTACCCCAGAAAAACATAAAATCCAAGTAGCGACTGTGTTTTTGATTTGCAAATGAAGATTTAAGCAAGTCTTCTAGTTCAACAGTCTGTGAACATTTTTACTCAGGTGCTCCATAAATGAGTTTATAAAAACTGTATTGTTAACCTTGCACATTTTTAGGTTCTAAGATTTTTCTTTGAAAATTTAAATAGTTCCAAAAGATGTGATTTTGTGGTACATTTCACATACTTACATTTCAAAATGACACTTTTTCATAAACTTTGAGTGTATCTTATAGGAGCAGACCACAGTGTTTAGATATCTGCCATCATCTGTTTAAAAACGAAGTAAAAATGTTGTTGATAATAGAGAATTTTACATTATTTCATTTTTCTTTTTGAACCGTATTTCCAAACTATTTCTCCTGTATATTATGCTGATCAATATTTTATGCTTGGCAGTCTTTGTGTACTATATCCTACATTATAACTAAGATATGTATCTAAATTGAATTTTTAATCGTTTTTATTATCTGTGATCATAACCATTAAGGTAAAATTTTCCTCCTGAGTTACTAAATTATTTTAGTACACAGGTGCTCAAAACAACATAAATTAATTTTTAATAAAAATTCATAAAAAATAAAATTTTTATAGGAAATAGCTCATAGTAAGATGGATTTAGCTATTCTTTATCCACTTATGTATCCATGTACAAATAATATTTATTGATAGAGACAAGTTGGCAGATTGTTTGCATTCTTTGTTCACATAAATAATTTTTGTTACTAAGAAGATCATTGAGTTAAGTGAACCAAAAATCATAATTATTTATTATGAAAAATCATATTTAATGATTTTTCAGGGTGATAGCTTAATTATGCCCTTGTTCAGTTTCTTGAAAGCAAAAAATTGGAATCTACCTAATTTGCAAAAGAATTCATTATCCTCTCGTTAAAGTTGTTCACTCTCAGGTTTTTTGGAAAGTATCCGAAAAAGGCAGCATTAAGGCTAAAACAAAACAAAACCAAAAACCAGAAAAATCAACAAACTAGTAATTATACCTGCTATTCTTTTACTTAGAAGGATAAGAAAGTAGAAATGCTAATTTCACATTATCTTTGACAGCAGAATACATTTAATCAATTGTATCAAATGCTATGTATGTGTATGTGTGAATGTGTGTGGATGTGTGTGGATGTATTTGGGATACAATTCAACTTATTTCATGTATAGAATCTATCTGTTATAAAACCTGATTGATAAAGCCAGTTTTCACCATCAAAACAATCAGCTAAACAGTTATATTTTGTCAAAAATGTCTGGTTTTCTTTTACTGTTGAAACAAATGGGTTAATACATATCCTCATGATAGTCATCTCAATTATAATTTCTAACTTTAAGAGAGGTAGATGATAGATTGTTAGAAAGATAGATAGGGCACAGGGATTAAAAATAAGTTTGTCTCATTGAGGAACTGATGTCCTCTGCTTTCAGTATTTATTAATGCTTATTCCTTGTGTTGCTGTCACAATACAACACAGCAATTATTTGAAAGTAGGTGAAGAGATGGAAAAGCTGAGGCCCTTAAATGAAAATTAAACTTGCACCTGCTGACAGTCTATATACTATTTCTAAATTTGCCATTAGATAACAATTTTATTCTTTCTCTATTGACAGAAATCTTCATAATAACAGGTATTCATATGTATGCAGATCAGCACAAGCCTAAAATTGGGATTTTTTTTTAACGACAATTTTGCAAGCAATTTGGCATCATTGTGTGAAATTAAACACTTACACATCTTGCTCCCCAACAGTTCCACTCTTAGAGATATACCCTAGAGACAATTTGCACCAACAAACAGGCAAACTATTGTTCATAGCAACATTATTTGGAACAGCAAAAAAATAAGGGGGAAGTTATAGGAGGTGGGAGGAATATTCTTCAATAAGAAAATGAGTCAAGCTGGATATAGTCTGATAATAAAATCAAGGAATTATAAATGACAACAAAGATGAACCTAAAAAATAATAAGGGTGTAAAAAACATATCCTATAAGGTAACACCATCTTTGAGGCCCAATAATGAGTAAAACTAAAAAATATTGACCAAATACATCTTTTAGAGATATATACTTTGATAAGGACTGATTTTTTAAAATCAATGAAATTACAATTCTAGATAGTAATTATCTTCGGTATAGAATATCGGCAGAGATGTAAGATGGGGAGGAGCACACAGATAGATGTAATGTTGTTAGTAATGTTCTAATTATCCACTTGGTGATGGATTAATGAAGTTAATTTTATTATAATGCTTTGAAGCATATACTTTTGTAGTTATTCTGTAATGATTTCTAAAAATAAAAACGTGATGGCAGCTATAAATCGAAATATACCATTAGTCACAACAAATGTAAATGGATTAAATTCTCCATATGTGTAACAGAAATTGTTAGATTGGATTCAAAAAGATAACATGGTATACCACTATAGGAGGTACATATTAGAACATGGAAAAGTTGAAAATAATGAGAAAATGATATACCAGGCAACACTGCTCAAAATGAAACTGATGTACTTTCCTTTTATCAGTTTCTACATAAAACAAAATTGCCCTTAAAGCAAAATTAATAATAAGGAAAGAAGGTCACTAGATGGAGGATCGAAAAAAGCATTATGCTATAATACTACTCATGTACACCAAGTAAAACAGCTTCAAAAATCAATAAAGAAAAATAGTAGATTTTCAAAAAGAAATAGACAAATATACAATCAGTAATAGATCTAACACAACTCTCAGAAACTGATATGTATAACAGATAAATATTAACAAAGATTAATAAAAATATAAACACACACCAATTAAAAGCTTGACATATATAGAATGCTGCATGCATGAAACATTTGTAAAATTTAATATCCTTTAGGACATAAGACATTGGTATCGTAAAGATCATATCCACTGAATCACAAAGAATAACAGAAAAAAATCATAACAAATCAGGATATATTTAGACATTAAAAATACACTTGTAGGCCAGGCACGGTGGCTCATGCCTGTAATCCCAGCACTTTGGGAGGCCAAGGCGAGTGGATCACAAGGTCAGGAGTTCAAGACCAGCTTAGCCAACATGATGAAACCCCATCTCTACTAAAAATACAAAAATTAGCTGGGTGTGGGGGCGGGCATCTGTAATCCTAGCTACTTGGGAGGCTGAGGAAGAGAATAGCTTGAACCCAGGAGGCAGAGTTTGCAGTGAGCCGAGATGGTGCCATTGCACTCCAGCCTGGGTGACAGAATGAGACTCCGTCTCAAAAAAATATATGTACTTCTAAATAGGCTATGAATCAAGCATATCATCTGGAAGCTTATTTACTTATTTACCACTCTGCCTTTGTTTATTTCTGATTTAAAAAGATAACTCAGTATTTTTTGATCTTGCTAAATAAACCTTTCCTTTTTTCATGCCTTTATAATCTTATAAAAGGATAAGTCAAGACCAGTTTTTTAAAAAAATTAATATTTTTGTTTGTTTATTTTTAGGTTCATGAATACAAATTGCATACATTTATGGTATACAACATGATATTTTGAATATGTAAATGTTGTGGAATGGCTAAATTAAGCCAATTAACATATTTATTAGGTCACGTAATTTTTTTTTTTTGTGAGAACACTTAAAATCTCTCTTAGCAATGTTAAATATATAACACATCATTATTAACTGTATTAACCATGCTGTACAATAACTCTTGAATTTCTCTGTCATGGAAATTTTACAACATAATAATGAAAAAGGAAAATATTTCATAATAAAACATATGGATCGCATATATAAAGTATTACTTGGAGAAAGTAAAAGAAAATAAATTATAATAAGAGCAATACTAATGAATTTGGATGGGGTGGCATGAAATATAAACACCAATGATGCCAAGAGCTTGTTTTAAAAACCTTCTAAGCAGGGGAGAAGACACTGAAAAGATTGACAAAGGAAAAAGAAAAAAAATTTGTTAGCAAACTTAGGAATATTTTGAAAAGTGTAATAAATGTACATCAAAACAACTATCTAAAGGTAAAAGTATGGACAATTGTGTAGAATAATATAAAAACTGATCCAATAAGAAAGAAAATGTGAATAGAATTATAACTATTAAAGGAATGGAATCAAATGCGCGCACACACACACACACACACACACACACACACACACACGTCCCAAGCAACTTTTCTATTGATTTCTACTAATACAGATAATCTCAGTTTATTTTTTGATGATAATGACTTTCATATCAGATCAAGACAGTATGAAAAAGAGCATACTGAGCATATGCGAAAGTATGCTTTGAGCATAGATGCGAAAGTGCCAAATAATGTACTGTTAAACAACTCAGTAGTGTATTAACAAAGTATAATATGACTAAGCTGAGTTTATTCTAGTAGTGAAAAGATAAGTTAACATTAGAAAATGTATCTATTAAATTCATGCCTAATAAAGAAGAAAATTCATATGACCATCCCAATATGTTTAGAAGTAAATAATGGATAAGATTTTTTATTTTTAAGCATATATACTCTTAGAAGGCAATAATCTGAGAGAATGTTTTAACCTAACAAAGTCCAACAGAAACCAATAATCTACAAGGTAAACCCCCAATTTTTCCTTTAAGGTTCAGGAATGAGACATTATAAGCCACTACTACTTGATGTATTCAATATGCCAATGCAATGAGACAAGAAAAAAAAAAAACTCATGAGGCTTAGGAAAAAAATCAAATTGTCATCCATAGCAGGTAATATTATTGTGTAGGAGAATTTACAGAATTATTTCTAACAATAATAGGACCCTTGACCATCTCCTTAACCTTGCTTTATTTCTTTCTAATTGTGCTTCTACACTTGATGTTATTTATTTTTCATGTCCTCTAATCTGAAATATGCACTTACTAAAAAAACAAATCTGTGCATCAAAAGCAGCTGTTAAGACTTGCAGAACAATATCAAGAACTCCTAAAAATTAATAAAAAGATGCACAAATAGAAAAATGACCAAAGGATATGAACATAATTCATTAAAGAGAAAACCTGCAGATAAAATAAGCATACGAAAGATGCTCAACTTCAGTAATAATCAAGGAAATGTAAACTCCAATCACAATGAAAAGCTATTTCACCCCCACCAGGTAAGAAAAAATGGAAGACTATGTTAATTAGTACAACTACTATGCAGATTAATTTAGCCTAATCTTATAAACCTTATAAAGTTAAAGGTGACCTATTCCTTTTCCAGACATAAACTTTAGAGAAACTTTTGTACTCATGCAAAACAAACCTGAAAAGAATATTCATTGGAGCATAGATTATAATGGCACTGAATTGGAAACAGTTTAAACTTCCATCAAATTCCCATCAATCCCTTAAGAATATAAATACAGTTTTTGTAGGTTTATATAATGGCATACTATAGAGCAGTGAAAATGAATTAACTATAGCTAGATAGATTCAATGGACAAATCTCAAAAATACTACTTAGAGCCAAAAAAAAAAAAAAGCATGTTACTACAAAGGTGATACAGTGTATTACCATTTGAAGTTTAAGAACATAAACTACAATTCTACAGATAATTCATAGAGTCAGATATATGGAAGAACAATATAAAAATCATGTCTAGGAATAGTCAATTTCAAATTCAGAGTAATAATTCTCTCTGTGGATAAGGAGGGGATTGGAATTGAGGTGGTAACAGAAGGAGATCTTCAAGTGTATTCATACTTTTTGATACTTTTGCATAGGCCTGAACATTTTCATAGTAATAACAAAGAGGTGATTGATAACTGAATCCAGGTCTTAATCAACTAAAAAAAAATGTTAGTGGGAAAGAGGAGATGGTAGATATAACTGTAGATATAACTAGTCTTTAAGAAGTTCAGTGAAGGTGGTATTCATTTCGGAAGGAAATAGTGATTAAAGAAGTTTTTTTGGCCAGGTGTGGTAGCTCACACCTGTAATCCCAGTACTTTGGGAGGCCGAGGCAGGCAGATCAGTTGAGGCAGCAGTTCCAGACCAGCTTGACCAACATGGTGAAACCCCATCTCTACTAAAAATATAAAAATTAGCTGGCTGTGGTGGCACACATCTGTAATTCCAGCTACTTGAGAGGCTGAGGCAGGAGAATTGCATGAACCTGAGAGACAGAGGTTGCAGTGAGCCAAGATCACACCGCTACACTCCAGCCTGGGTGACAGAGCGAGCCTCTGACACACACACACACACACACACACACACACACACACACACACACACACATATACAGTTTTTTTTAACAAAGCATAGGAGACACATGAGCATGTTTATGTAAATAGTGGGAAGAAACCAGAGGGGATGAACTTTAAAGGAGAGAGGTGACGATTAAGAGCAAGATTTATTTTTTTTGTTGTTTTTGAGACGTCATCTTGCACTGACTCCAAGGCTGGAGTGCAGTGGTGCAATCTCGGCTAACTACAGCCTCTATCTCCTGGGTTCAAGCAATTCTCTGCCTCAGCCCCCCGAGTAGCTGGGATTACAGGCACCTGCCATCATGCCCAGCTAATTTTTGGCCAGGGTGATCTTGAACTCTTGGCCTTGTGATCCACCCGCCTCAGCCTCCCAAAGTGCTGGGATTACAGGCGTGAACCACTGCGCCCGGCCTAAGAGCAAGATTTCTTATTTCCACCGTCCTCCTGATGTCTTGAATTCTACCTTCCAAGGAACTTAAATACTGACTGGATTAGGGACAAGAAGACATAGACATAGCCTAGTGGATGATTTACATTCTCCTTCTTTTGTTTTGTTTTGTTTTGTTTTGTTTTGTTTTGTTTTGTTTTGTTTTGTTTAGAGACAGGATTTCACCATGTTGGCCAGGCTGGTCTTGAACTCCTGACCTCAGGTGATCCACCCGCCTTGGCCTCCCAAAGTGCTCGGATTATAGGCGTGAGCCACCACGCCTGGCTGATTTACATTCTTCTGAACATTCTGTATGGATGCACAGGCCATGTAACCTAGATACAACCTAGATACACTGATAAAAGTAGATTAGAAATTCTCTTAGCTTTTCTTAAAATACATTATTTAAGCAAAATATAATGTTCACAAGAAGAGTAACTTTTGGTTAAAATCTTGATAAGAACTAGTATTGTTTCCTACCAGGTTTACCTCTGTCATTTCTAAGTTTGACTCTCACTTTCCTTTGCTGAAAGCATATATTTCCTGAGTGCCAAGGTTTCATATGATACTATGCATTTTAAGTTCCTTTTGTGTAACTATTAGAAATATGGTCAATTCCTACATGCAACCCTTGGGCTATGATCTATAAAAGAGCAGTATCATAGCATAGTATTTCCACGGCCCAGAATATTTCTACTGCTGTCTCTTTTGCATATATTTTAGAGACATTTTGATAATCAGTCAAGTTCTGTATATCAAATGGAATTAGATGCTGTATTCCCTATTAAAAATAGCCAGTTTTTATACTGTGCAGCCAGTGGAGCTGGAGGTCATTATCCTCAGTAAACTAACGCAGGAACAGAAAACCAAACACCTCGTGTTCTCACTTATAAGTAGGAGCTGAACAATGAGATCACATAGACACAGGGAGGGGAACAACACACACTGGGGCCTGTAGGGGGTGGGGTGGTGGGAGGGAGAGCATTAGGAAAAAGAGCTAATGCATGCCGGGTTTAATACCTAGTTAATGAGTTGATAGGTGCAGTAAACCACCATGGCATACGTTTCCCTACGTAACCTGCACATCCTGCTCATGTACCCTGGAACTTAATAAAAATAAAAAAATTTTAAAAATAGCCAGTTTTTGCATACATCCTGCACATGTACCCCAGAATTTAAAATAAAAATAAAAAATTTTGAAAATAACCAATTTCTGATATATAATAGACATAATTTAACTGAAAATTCTTAAGAATTTTTGAAGAATGGATGATTCGTTGTAGTTTTTGTCTCTTTCTTCCTGTGCCTCCTTTCTCCTTCTTCTCAAAATAAACAAGCGAACAGTGAAGAGTACAACACATTATCATCTATTCTTAATTTCACACATCTTCCCTCATTTATTGTAGCTAAACTCTTGACACACTGCACAGTTTGATGAGCCTAGAGTCAAATTATTATATGAATAAAGAAATGTACAACTGAACAGGAATCCATTCACTCCAAGAGCTTGGGGTCCTCAATATCTCATATGCCTAATTGAGCGTTTGAGATTGTTCCAAAAGCTGTAGATTTAAATGAAAATAAAATTCTGTCTGAATATCAATGGCATTTATTTAAACTTTCAGTTAGCACTTATCTGTTACAAAATCAACAGAAAACACAGCAAGTCAAATGCTGCTTGAGTCCCAGCACTTTCGGAGGCTGAGGCAGTTGGATCACCTGAGGTCAGGGGTTCGAGACCAGCCTGGCCACCATGGTGAAACCTCCATTTCTACTAAAAATACAAAAACTAGCCAGACGTGATGGTGGGCGCCTGTAATCCCAGCTACTTGGGAGGCTGAGGTGAGCGAATCACTTGAGCCTTGGGGTGGAGGTTGCAGTGAGCCGAGATCGCACCATTGCACTCCAGCCTGGGCAACGAGCAAAACTCCGTCTCAAAATAAAAAAATAAAAAAATTTTAAAAAGCATATTACAATCATCTGAGAGGTCTGTAAAACTACTGCCAGGTTTTCTGCTCTTCTCAACATGGCCTTACCCCTAATGCTGTGAAGCTACTGCATAAGACAGGAAATGGTATGATATCTCTCAGACATAGTAGTGCAGATAAAAGGCTGAGAATGATACGCTTGATGCATGTGTGTGCGTGTGTATATATACGTTTAAAATGACTTTCTGAAATGAATGCATTAGATACTGAATGTGTACCCATATGTATACTGTTTATATAGACACAAGCACATGTACAAAATTTAGTTTTTGTAAATATTTACCTAAGTGAAAAATGGTTTAGAAATACAGTTGGATTTTTCTGTAAAGATGAGGCACTGTAATTATGAAGAAAAGTAAAACCCTTATATACTCTTTTTATGTGCAGTGGGTAAATTTCACCACAAATTTTAAAATGCACCAATGTACAGTGTTCTTCATTTTCTCTAATTGGGCTTAATTTAGGATATAAATCCAATGGGCCTTGTAGCCAGAATACAGCCTGATAGTGATAAATTAATTCTAGTTTGTTTAGGGCAAATGTAATTAAATCAATGTTTTATGTATCGAGTCTCACCTTTAGGTCTTAATTCCAATGATATCTTCTCAAGCAGTCTTCCTCAACTTCTTTAAAATTGTACCCTATTTAAAAATGTACTTCCTCCTAGCCCCCTTTCCTACCTTATTTTTCTTCATAGCATTTAAATCTTCTAACACAGAATTATATTACTCTTAATTTGGTTTAGTGCTTGATTCCCCATTGGAACATAATTTCTATAAAGAGATACATTTTTTTTTTTTGAGATGAAGTCTAGCTTTGTCTCCCAGGCTGGAGTGCAGTGGCAGGATCTCGGCTCACTGCAACCTTTGTCTCTGATGTTCTAGTGATTCTCCTGCCTCATCTTCCTGAGTAGCTGGGACTACAGGCACACGCCATTACACCCAGCCAAATTTTTGCATTTTTAATGGAGACAGGATTTCACCATGTTGGCCAGGATGGTCTCGATCTCCTGACCTTGTGATCTGCCCACCTCGGCCTCCCAAAGTCCTGGGATTACACGCGTGAGCCACCGCGCCCGGCCCATTTTTGTCTGTAATATTCATAATGTATTATTAATTCCTAGAATAGCACCTGAAAGCATTCTACTGCTGAATGAATATTTGACGGTGTAATTGAACACAAGGTTTATCCCCGTCTTACTCCCAGGGATGCTTATGTTCTGGGCACTCACCTGATAGGGAGGAGACGTTCAGTCCTTGTCCATTCTCATGTGAGTTTGCTGTCATCGACTGAATTGTCTTCATTCATCTCTGCTGGCATTTTCCAGGATGTATGTGTTCTGAACCAATTTGGTATTGAGTTCATATTGGGTGCCCTCCTCACATCTGTCAGTCAGTTCCTTCTTGTGCCTCATCCAGGCCTCTTTAGGAGAGCTGGAAACCTAAGAAGGCTCTCTCTGGCTGCTTGGAGATTGCAGCTTATCGGTGGAGGGAGAAGGAAGGGTTGCCACAGCCCTATCAGCCTAAAATTAGTTTGTCACCATATCTATACTATTCACGGGTTTAAATCTGTGAAATTATGGGGCCCGGCCATTTGGCTGAGTACAATCTGGGAAGCAAGGTAGAAGCTCACTTTGGCTCTGGGATATATCCGGTCTTCACTTGGGCAGAAGGGTGGGGAGAACTTGTTTTCTCTCACTCTGCCCTCCTCTAGGCTCTAGAATTTTCAGCCTATCTTAGACTGGAGGCCCTGGGTTCTTTATGTGTTCTTGTCTGTCCTAAAGCATAAGGGCTTTGTTCCTTTGGTATTCTAAAGCAGAGATTTTAATATCACAGGGCCCTGCTATAAAGATCTTTATCTCTGCATTGAATTTTCAAAGACATTTTAAAATCCAAATGCCAAGTACAGCTTTTTTTTTCCCCCTCTCTCTCTTGAAATGGCTCCTTCTTGAGAACAGTGGATACTTCATGATCTTGTTTCAAAGGAGCTGAGGGGTAGAGGAAGGCCTTCAAGTAAAAAGGAGTTGTTTGGGGTTGGGGGAGTAGGGAATATCTTCATATTACACATTTTTATTTTTTTTTAAAGTTAAAAAGTAGAAGAAATAGAACCCTTGTTTTCTCCCTTTAATTTCTACGTTGAAATTAATCCTTCTGAATTTGTTTTCTGGAGGATGATTCTGAATATTCTCTATACCCTTTCTGTGAAAATGTCAGGCTAGTATTCATTTCTAGTAGATGTGCTTTCAGCAAAACTTGCTCTTAATGTCTCTGGTGTGCGGTCATCTGAGATTTCCATTGTTCCAAGGTACTCGAAGGGCTGATTTGGCTTTGAAATTTACAGCTGACATTCTCTGAACTTGGATGTAGTCTTTACATGTTTATGGTACATCTTTCACAATATAATGATTTCCAAGCTTCATTTAACTTGATTCATATTAAACAAGTAAGCTTGGGAGATGGGGGTGGCTTAAAAAAAAAAACAGAAGGCTTGGTGCTGTTTTTGGTATTCTGCCTTGTTTTTGTTAAATCACGTCAATTGGCCCTTTAATAATATTACACTGAGCGTTTAGTTTCAAAGGCTCATCTGGAATACCTGCTTAGGAAAAATGTGGGTCAGATGGGAATGAAGCACAAAACTGTGCTGCAATTTAACCTGACAGTTCCTCAGTGGAGCCAAGCACTGTCAATTTCTTGTTTATATCTTCGGTGATTGGAAGCAAATGGAATCGAGAATTTGCCAGGATTTTTGTTGTTTGGTTTTGTTTTCAGAGGTATTTTGAAAAGAAATTTTACTATAGGAAAGTAAAGCCTAGACTCTTAGGTGTTTTATTCCTCTCAATGTTGTTTTATTCTTCTTTATTATATTTTATTAAATCATGTAGTTGCCAACATAAAACTAAGCACTAATAACTATTTTGATACTTTGTAAAGTAAGCATATTGAATCATTTGTTTAACTTCATATGTATTCCTCATAAGCTAATTTTGTAGGATGATTGATGGCACAGATAATTTGCATATTAAAGTAAGTGGGTAAAAGCTACATATATCTGTTAAACAAATAAATAGGAGGAGAGAAAAATCTGTTGGCTAATTCTGGCAGAAGTTTCTCATGATGTTTGAGAAAGTAGAATGTAATACAGAGACATCTTAACATGAGCTCTATGTTTTTTGTTTTAATATAATAATAATGCAACTTTTTTTCCATTTTGGTGGCTATAAAATTTTACTTTCCAAGAGTTATTTTACTATTTTTTTCCTTTATTTAGTTTAACTTTTTAGAAATCAATCTGAAATTTTACTTGATACCATTGAGCTTCTGATTCATGTCAATTACATTTGACTCAAAATGCTTTGTTTTTAACCACAAGAAGATAATAATTCATATTAGCAGTTGGTTGTCCTTTGTGTACCTAACTAAATTGTGTTAATAAGTCAAAGTGCATTTATTTACTTTTAAATATATCTCATTTTGACATAACGATTTGGTTCTTAGTTCCTTTGTCAGAATATACTACAAACAGAAAAGTAGTTTTTTAATTATTGCTGTTACCATTAATTCATATTGGTGAAACGATGATGTCATAGTTTTACCCATTATAATTCATTAAAGTCCATGAATTTCATATTCATATTTATCTTTACTGTACAAGTGATTTGTTCAAAATAGGTGGAAATAAAAAGGTTCAGGTGAAACGAGAGTAACTATAATTTGGATGGGATTATTAGCCATTTAAAAAAACAATTCTTAGCTTCAAATCCTTTCTTGTACAAGGGTATAGAGAAAAGAAAGTAAAATAAGTTGTAGTTTACACATGAAAATGAATGTGAACAAATTATTGGGCTAATTTAACAGATGCAAATGCATCTCCATTAGTTTTCATTGAGATCACAGATTAAAGCTATTCTAGAAGAAATCTGTATGGGAAGAAGAAAACTTAGAAAATAAAGAGGAATGATTATGTCAATATTATCCAGCTTCACACATTAGTAGAACTTGTCTGTAAGTTTTTATCTGGAAGGACCTCCTTCCTACCTTCCACCTTTCAAAAGTACTTCCTCATTCCAGGAGATATTGCAAGAAAGTCTACCATTAAAAATTGGTTTCCGGAAGGGATCACTCCTCTTTGGGAATGCATGTATCCCTCATTAGGGTCGCAATGGCTCTAATCAGTGATTCGCAGGTGAATATCGAAGCTTCATCATCTGTGTGGCCTCGGTGGCTGCTAGATGGGATCAAGGCTGTTGGAAAGTGAGAGATTGTATGCTGCCTTGTGCTGGGTGACTATGGGCCAGTTGTGGGGAGGTAAGGAAGTACAAAGACTGGGCTATTCATCATGTACCCTGAGGCTGCCTCCAGCAACTGTTAAACTTGGAAATTAGAGTATGGTAGCTTGATTACCTGTTGGTGCATTTGAAATGTACTGGGAACTTTCTCTTGAAAAATAAAACAATTTCCAGGCTAGGAGTGGCGGCTCATGCCTGTAACCCCAGCAATTTGGGAGACTGAGGCGGGAGGATTGCTTGAGACCAGGTGTTGAAGATCAGCCTGGACAGCAAAGTGACACCCCATCTCAAAAAATAACAAAAAAAACCAAAAACATGTAAAAAATATATGTAACCAAAATATGTACAATTTCTATATATATATGAATGTTTTTGGTTTTTTTATTTAAGTACGTAAATATATCTATATCTATATATTCTAAAGAAAAAGAAAATACTTTCCAAATAAGAACTTATATCTTTAGCTGTGATTATAGTTTATATGTTTTTCTATTTAAATGTCAGAAATCTGTCAAATACAATGATTTATATGAGTTGTTAAAAAAAATTCCCACGTGGCTTCTTTATGAAAAAACAGAAGCTATGGTTAATTGCCCATACATACAGGGTTTTTATTGAAAATGGAACAAAATTTAATGTCCATAAATTTAACTTATATGAATGTAAATTGAATGACATACATCAGTAATTTGCCCTAATTGTGATCATCTGATCTACCCGAAAGAAAACATTTGTGAAGCTTTTGTCTACATAAAAATTACCTTTTTTTTGTCTACAGATATTTAAAATGCTTTTTTTTTTTTTTTTTTTTTCCGCACAACAGAGTCTTCCTCTGTCACCCAGGCTGGAGTGCAGTGGCACAATCTTGACTCACTGCAATCTCCACCTCCCGGGTTCAAGTGATTCTCCTGCCTCATCCTCCCAAGTAGCTGGGATTACAGGTGCGCACTACCATGCCCAGCTAATTTTTTTTTGTATTTTTCAGTAGAGGTGGGGTTTTTCCATATTGGCCAGACTGATCTTGAACTCCTGGCCTCAAGCAATTCACCTGCCTTGACTTCCCAAAGTGCTGGGATTACAGGAGTGAGCCACCGTGCCCAGCCTTTAGTTAAATTGCTTATAATATATGGGATGTTTTATAATAAAATAGAGGTAATTAAGCTAAAGCCAGCTTTATTCAACCTTAAAAAAGTTATTTATTGCTGTAACATATTGATTCAAGAAATTTTTACTGAATGCCTACCATGTATTGGTCACTATTCTAGGTGCTGAGGGGTCACTGTGAATAAAATGGACCAACTCCCTACTACCTGCTTTCAAGGAGCTTGCCTTGTAATGATGCCAGTCATAGCCCAGAGTAGTAGTTTATTTTAAAGAGAATTTATAGTTTATTTTCAAGAGCATTTTCTCACATTTACTTTTATTTATTTATTTATTTATTTATTTATTTATTTATTTTGAGATGGAGTCTTGCTCTGTCACCTAGGCTGTAGAGCAGTGGCGTGATCTTGGCTCACTGCAATCTCTGCTCACTGGAATCTCCACCTCCTGCATTTAAGCGTTCTCCTGCCTCAGCCTCTTGAATAGCTGGGATTACAGGCACCTGCCACCACGCCTGGCTATTCTTTATATTTTTAGTAGATACTGGGTTTCACCATGTTGGCCAGGCTGGTCTTGTACTCCTGGCCTCATGTGATCTGCCAACATTGGCCTCCCAAAGTGCTGGGATTACAGGTGTGAGCCACTGCACCTGGCCTTTTCTCACATTTATTTTTAAGAGCATTTTCTCATGTTTTAGTAATTAATTTTGTAACTTAGCATAATTACCTAGTGAGTGTTCTTGAGTTGAAGATGCATGTATGTCTATATTAATTTGGTAAATAAAAAATAATTCTTTCAACAACTACATATCAAAAGACCGTTATCTGCTGGGAACTGTTTTAAGGATAACAGCAGTTAGAAAAATGAATCAGAAACAGATCCTGACCTCAAGGTACAGTCGGTAATGGGGAATACAACAGTGACAGAAGAATGAAAGGAAAGCAGTTATAAAATAGGCTTTGTGCCAATCTCAGTGGTTAAATGAAACACTATGTGTGTGGAGCCAGGCAGTACTCTTGCCCTTAGATATGTGGTTGAAAAGTTAATATTTTCAACTTTGTATTTCTTCCAACCATTAAAACTTATACCTGTTTTATTATAATAGTACCTTCTCTCTCCAGCCTAGAATGTAGAAGGATCTCTCTGCTAAGAGATCCTTGAACTCAAGGGAAATAAAATGCAATCATATGTTAGATGATTACATAGCTGAGATTTTCTTTACTTTGTAGTCTCTATCTTATTTAAAGGCTTCCTAAAAAATGTAACTAGCAGTGACAATAAGGAAATAAATTACAAATACATTTACATTTCCCTGTAGAATAAGAAATAGCTGAAAGGACAGAATGATTTGTGAAAGAAATATTACATGAATCTAACATTTAACAGTTGAAGAAAAATGAGGACTTCACAGAAAATCTCTAAAATATTTAACTAAATAACCAA
This sequence comes from Cacajao melanocephalus, assembly GCA_963573385.1. Classification (NCBI taxonomy): domain Eukaryota; kingdom Metazoa; phylum Chordata; class Mammalia; order Primates; family Pitheciidae; genus Cacajao; species Cacajao melanocephalus. The sequence goes on along the minus strand of CAUYLG010051361.1, from coordinate 61,356 downwards.
TACTTTTGTTTAGACTACACAAAAGCCTCAGCTATTCAGAACGCAGACAATGACAGACCCTTTTCATCTTTAAGAGACAGGTGTGTCATCTCATTTCTGTCTTATTGATGTAAAAATGAAAACGCAAAGATTATATGGCTTTTCCATCTGATCAGTTATTAGCTAAAGTAGAAGGAACCCAGGCTTACGGTCTGGTACTTCACCAGTGGTTACCACTGTGGTTTATGGAACAACTGCCATGAGGTAGGGCTGTAAAATGATGTTTACAGGGGTTTTTGTGAAAAGGCCAATTATATACAAATTTCTTTGTCTTTGATTCGCAGTTACCAGCTGACAAGCGGATACAAGCCTGCCCCCATGGACCTGAGCTTTATAAAACTCACCCCATCTCAGGAAGCAATGGTGGACAAGTTGGCAGAAAACGCGCACAACGTGTGGGCCCGGGATCGAATCCGGCAGGGCTGGACTTACGGCATCCAACAGGTACCTGGGGATTAGCTCCACTGCGTGTGCTCTGAGACTCACTTAAGTGGGAATTCGCATAATTTGTAATCGGAAGGATTAAACAGTGACTGTTTTAAAACTCATATGGATCGTGTATAGTGCACATTTGGACTAAAACACTTCTTTAGTGCTAGACTCAGGAAATTATATGACCTTAGCTCTGGCTGTGATGATGAACACATATTAGGCACACAATGAATAATACTGCATTGGCGACTTATAATATGGTTTTGTGGTATTTCTCTCTGTGAGACTGTATTTTAGGAGAAACTTTTGAAATATAAGAAGATTGGGATAAGATGATAATAAAACGGGTGCACAATTCCTTATTCACAGCCCCTGGGGCCAGTTAAATTTCAGAATTCAATCTTTTTATTTGGTTTTCAGAATGGAGATTTGAGAATATATTACAGATATATACATACCAACCTTGGTAGGGCAGCTGACTTCAAATTACAATTCATTCCACACAAGGTAGGCAAGGTAATACCAAGAGGGATAAAGACTAATTATCAGTTTGTAGAAACATCGCATCAATTCAGGTTTCACTATTGAGTTACTGGTACAGATCGTTTTACTCCAGGCCTCAATAGATATTCAGGTATTTAGGTACTTGGGTATTAAAGTCATCAGGATTAGGTATTCAGTACAAATTTGTCTGAAAGAGGAAATGGGGAAAAGACAAGACAAAACGTTATTTCTGGCTGGGCGTGGGGGCTCACACTTGTCATCCCAGCACTTTGGGAGGCTAAGGTGGGAGGACTGCTTAAGCCTGGGAGCTTGAGACCAGCCTTGGCAACATAGTGAGACTCTGTCTCTACAAAAAATTAAAAAATTAAGTGGGCATGCTGTACATGCCTGTAGTCCCAGCTACTCAGGGGGCTGAGGTGGGAGGATCACTTGCGCCCAGGAGGTTGAGGCTGCAGTGAGACTCTGTCTCAGAACTATAACAGCAATAAAACAACAACAACAACATACACTATTTATTCTCTGGTTTACCAGAACAACCCCTGTCTGCTTCCATAGTTTTCTTTTTTTCCCTTGGGAAGGTGTGGTGAGAACATCCACAGCCTCCTAATTCCTGTTTATGTTAAAGTACTGAGCATTGATTATGCTTCTTGAAATGTGGGAACTTGAGCACATACGGCAGCAGGTTTCAGGGACTGAATGGCAAGAAGTCATTTCCAAAGTGGCAGTGCCCTACACACTTGGAGGAGCTGCTGTGTCTCCCCCATCCCATGGAAGTGAGTTCTGTGTTCTAACATTAAACATCCTTTTGCCAAGATAGTAAGATAGCCTGTTCTGTCTCTCTCTGTCAACACATTTTAACTCCTGTTTAAATTTGGAGCCTCTTTTATAATAGACAAGTTATGAGTTTTAAAGTCATTTTAGTGCCCCTGGCATTGCCTTGTTTCTCTGGTTGATGGATTCAACCCAATGCATGTTTTTTAATTAGAGACATGGAAGGGTGGTCCATAACGCACTGGCTTTTTTTCTGAAGAAGGGAAAGCAGCCTTAAGTTGTTCACTGAAAACCACTGGGGGGACCAGTACTAATTTGGCTGTTCTTGGAATAAAACCCTGTCCATGAACTGTACTCGGAAATTATTTGTTCTGTAAGTTCATCCTTGGCCATGTGAACGTGGCAGTTGGACGTGGTTAGAGATCACTGAAGTTGTTTTTCATTAATGTTGTTTTTCTTTCCCGTGGAGAGGGCCTGCTTTCCATACATGCACTTATTCATTTGATTGAATCTTTTATACTGATAGTGTTTCGGTAACTTTGTAGCCTGGGAAGACTCGGGGATTGTGGAAGGGTCAGGTTTTTCTCATGGGCTTTCAAGTTTGATGTATTTGGTAGCTACTTATTTGCAAAAGCCCTTGGCATTGCTTTGACGGCTGCACACTGTTTTTCCACGCAGGACGTAAAGAACAGAAGAAATCCTCGCCTTGTTCCCTACACTCTTCTGGATGACCGAACCAAGAAATCCAACAAGGACAGCCTCCGCGAGGCCGTGCGCACGCTGCTGGGGTACGGCTACAATTTGGAAGCACCAGATCAAGATCATGGTATTTTGGTTTTACTTTCCTCCCCTTCGCTTGCAAGATCACGTAGTAGTTCTTTAAAGCCAAATAAATGAATAAAAGGGGGAGTACTCGATAGAGTTCTCTGGTCTGTATGTGGAATTTCAGCCAAGTGGATTTTTTTTTCCCCGGAAGAACACCTGAGGGATTAGACCTTCTCTCAGTAGGGCGGCTCAGGATGCTGATGATTTTGTGGGTGGAGAAAATGGGCCTATCTAATTCAAGAGTCTGAGATCAATAGGTACCTCCCTTATTATGATATCATACTCCTCCCCATCCTACCAACCTTCCTCTGGAATAGCTGATTTTTGCTGATTTGGGGAATAAGCCTGTAGTGGAGGCTAGTGTTTTACAGAATTCCACCTTCATCATTTACACACATGTACAGACAACATTGAGTTAATTAATGTGATATTTTGCTTTAAGGGAAATGCATTACAATAGCTACTCAATAACTGTGTGTTGAGCACATGGATTTTAAAAGGCTCTGCAAAAATACATTTTTCTTAAATAATTCCTTTGAAGAATATAGTTTAGAATGATCCACTCTTTAATCCTTTGCTCCTGCAGTTTGAGTTAATTTAATACCCATTTTCAAAAAATTGGCAAAAACGAAATGAGGATTATGTGTGTCATCATAGTGCCTATAATTTTTGATGGAAAATTTTAAAACTGTATTCCAAATGTGTTCTAATGGCTCATATTTTCAATGCATTATCTGTACATAAAAGTGGATCTTAATAATAATAGTTAATATTTACATATTAACTATATAAGTGTTTCTAAGACTTTTACAATTATTATTTATCCTCACAATAACTCTTATGAGGATGATACTTGTAGTACGCTCATTTTACAGATAAGGAAATAGAGATTCAGGGACTTATGTGTCTTCCCATTTAAAGTGGCAGATCCAGGATCCTAATTATAGGCATTCTGACATATTTTAAGTCCTTGAATTGAGTAAGTACACAGTTAGCATCTTGACAGATCTTGTCAGTTACTGGATTCTTATATTTGCTGCAAATTAAATGAGATATCCACTTGTTAATAATATCCATATTGCTAATATAATATCTATCTTGAGGTTAGCTTTATAACAGTAGAGATGTGGTACACTCATGAATCAGATGCTGTTAGGTGTGTAAGATACCAAGAAGATCCCGTCTCAAAGGGTATGTAGTTCATGTAACCACTGGGAAGAAAGTAAACAGTAAAAGGCTTGTAAGCCAGAAAATGGCAATCAGAAAGACTTCTGTTAAGTCTCTGGTATAGAATAAACCCTCAAAGCTAATTGGTTCTATTTAATTATGTTTTTAAATTGAAATAGAATTTATACACAATAGAACAGACACATCTGAAGCGTTCAGTTTGGTAAAGTTTGACAGTTGTAGAAACAAAAGGAACCACTACCAAAACATCTCCAATATTTTCTTCATTCCAGAAAGTTTCTTTGTGTTCTCAACAAAATAACCACTTTTTAAGTTCTGTCATTTACAGATTAATTTATACCAAGCAGAAATATGAATGTAATCTATAAATGTAGATGTTATAGTTATAATCACTATAATATGTATTTTTTATATCTGGCTTCTTTTGTTCAACATAATACTTGTATGATCATGCCTGTTTTATCACAAGATCTATTACTCAGTGGCATTTCTTCAATAATACTACTAATTTATAATTTGTTTATTCATTCTCCTATAGATGGAAGATTTGGGTTGTTTCCAATTTTAGGTGATTATGAATAAGGCCGCTATGAATATTGATATACAAATCTTGGTGTATAATTAATCTTTCATTTCTCTTAGACTAAATACCTAGGAGTTAATTGCTGAGGCACATTTTCTAATTTGTGTTGGTCTTTTTACTGAATTGTGTTTTTAAAAGTATATTTTATATAGAAGAATCATGTCAGGTATTGCAAGATTTTCTTCCATTTGTACGTTGCTTTTTCATTTTCTTAATGAGGTCTTTCAAAGAGCAGACATTCTTAATTTGAAGTTCATGTATGATTTTTTTTTTCTTTATAGTTGTGGGTTTTATGTCCTAGGACATCTTTGTCTATGCAAAAACAAAAATATTTTCTCTTATGTTCCCTTCCAGAGTTTTATTATTTTAACTTTTACATTTAGGTCTATGATCTAAAGTGAGTTAGCGTTTGTATATGATGTAAGGTTAAGATCAAGGTTCATCTTTTGTGAAGGTGAATATCCAACTGTCCCAGTACCATCTGTTGGAACAATTATCCTTACCAAATTAAATTACCTTGGCATCTTTGCTAATATCTATTGAACATATTAGTCAGTCTATTTCTGGACTGTATATTCTGTTCCATTGATCTGTATGTCTGTCCCTAAGCTAATATTCCATTATCTTTATTTTTATCACATAATAAATCTTAAAATCAGGTAGGGCAAGTCCTCCAACTTCTTTCATCTTTCTTAAAATATTTTTGCCCTTCTTCTTCTTTTGCATTTCTACATACATTTAGATTCAACTTATCAATTTCATTTGGATGGGATTACAGTTGAATTCATAGGTCAGCTTGGGAAGAATTGATATTTCAGCGCTGTTTAGTCAACTAATTCATGAACATGGTACATTTGTCCATTTATTTTCATCCTCTTTGTTTCTCTTAGCATTGCCTTGCAGTTTTCAGAGTAGAGATCTTATACATCATTTGTTAGATTTATCTGATATTTTTGACACTATCAAGTTAGTTTAAAGTAATTTCATTTTCCAACTGTATATGAATATGAGATATATAATTGATATTTGCATGTTGATCTTATATCCTATGATTTGGCTAAATTTATAGGTCAGTTCTATTTTTTTTGATATAAATTCAGTGGAGTTGCCTATATACAATATCATGAGGTCTGCAAAAACCAGATCTCACTTTGTCTTTTACAATTGTTATAGCTTTTACACTTCTTGATTTACTGAACTGGTAAAGAATTCAGAACGCTGTTTAATAGAAATGGTAAGAGAGGTTATTCTGCCTTATGGGGGAAAGTTGTAATGTTTCACCATTAAGTATTATATTAAGTATAGCTTTTAGTAGATGTCCTTTATGACACTGAAGAAATTCCCTTCTATTCTTAGTTTGTTGGGTGATTTGATCATAAATAGGGTCTTGAATTTTGTCAAGTGCTTTTTTTATTTTTTATCATTTATGGAATAGATCATGTATTTTTCTCCTTTATTCTGTTGATATCATGAATATCAGTGATTTTCAAATGTTAAACCAACTTTCTTTTTCTAGGATAACTCTCCTTAGTCATGATGCATTGTCCTTTTTTACATAGAGCTGTACTCTACTTGTTAATATTTTGCTTAGGACTTTCTAAGTTTCTAGGGAATACACTGTTATATAATTTTTTTTCTTATAATATCTTTGTTAGATTTTATATCAATGTAAAGCTAGCCTTCTAAGCAGGAAATTTTCTCTTCTGTTTTCTGAAAGAATTTGTGTTAATGCTGTATTATTTCTTTTTCAAATATTTGATAGAATTTATAATTGAAACCATGAGCCTAGAGTTTTGTCCTGTAGGAAAGGTATTTTTTTTATGAATTCAATTCATTTAATAGCTTGAGAGCTATTTAGATTTTCTATTTACCCCTGTGTCGGTTTTGATAAATTATGTTTTTCAGTAAATTAGTTCATTTAATTTAGATTGCCATATAAAGGCATAAAATTGCACTAATGTGCTCTTATTCTTTTAATGTCTGTAAGATTGGTAATGATATACCCCTTTTCATTCCTGATATTGATAGCTTATGTTTTCTCTCTTTTTATCTTGATCGTTCTTCTAAGGGATTAATTGATTTTATCAGTCTTTTCCATGGTTAATTGATCTTAAATAAATTTTTGTTTTGGCTAACCTTTCAGACATTTAATAATATTTGGATTTAATAATCATGGATTATTATGAGTGATCTGCTATGGTTATGCGTGACTATGTCTTACATTCCCTAAGGAAAGCATGGCATTTTTGAGTGACTGTGGCATCCTCTGGAGAACGTCAGTATAAAAACACAGTGTCAAGAGATCCTGGTTTCACAGCTTTTACATGAGCTATTAAGTGTACTTTCTAATGAACAAATATATATATCAGGCATACAGATATTCACTAACATTACCTTATGATAATATAGTACTCCCAATAGTGTTCTTGCATATTTTCAAATATTTGATTCAACTACTCTGTTTAGGCGAAAGAAGGGCGTAATCGTCATAGAATTCTTGAGCTTCCCTCTAACTTTACAATTCTTTAACATTTGTGTATCCCTGGAGGATGTAGGTAGCAGAGGTGACAGTCAATATATTTTTAGGTTGAAAAGATACTTATATAATGATAATGATAAGGTTTTGGGGAAAACACTCACACATGGTTTTATAGTCTGACACATCAACCATTTGATTTCCTTATGTTTTCATTCCTTTACACATGAATATTTATATTTTTGGTATCTATAGTCTTCATAGAGATATAATTACTTGTTTTCCTTCCACTCCCCGGCTCTGCTTAATATCAAACATTTTGAAAGTTATTTACTCTACATTTAGAAGGAATTCTCACAACATTGCTTTCATGATACTCATTGAAAATTACAAAGAGAGAATGCCAAGGTCTGGTTGACTCAATTCTAAACGTACAGATAATAAGATAATCATAAATATATAAAGTTACAGATAATAACTAAAAATAAGGGGAAACAGTACAGTTCGGAGAAATGATAACCTAGAGTCTTCAAGGAAAGCGTTAATTATGGTTGGTATCCAAGAAAAGGAGTACATTTTTCCCTGTACATAGAAATATGCATTACATGTCAGACAGAAAAAAAATCAGAAAAAAATCAATGTCTATTTTAAAGATATTGTCACTTAAGGGCATAAACTGTATTCAGTGACACATGATACATTTGCTTTTAGAGATAGCTTTACTCCAGAATGATGCTGGATAAGTAAAATGTTAAGATGTTATTCTGATATACAGTGTTTTATACTATTTGTAGCCACTATATATTAATAGTTTCATCTTTCTAACATGCTTGTGGACAAGTTATTGCTGTCTTATGGGTACCTACTTTCTTCTAAATTATGTGAATTTCAAGAAGACAGAAAAGGAGCTTATATTTACAAAACCTGTACTGCACTTCATTTTACTTCCATATTTGAAATTCTTCTCATTTCCATTTTATTTTAATATGTAGATATGGAACATCTACTGTGCCTAGTTCTGGGAATTCAGTGATGAATACGAGTTTTGTCTTATGTAGCTCTCAGTGTAGATAGGGAAAATAGACTAAATTGCCACCACTACCATACAGTGTAAGTGTTAAGCCCAAGAGTCATAACACATGGAGTTTAACTCAGCTTGGTGATATGAATGAAATCTTTACAGAGGAGGTCTGTTAGTTATCTATTCCCTACAGCAAACTACCCCTCCCCACCAAAAACTCCTCTGTGGCCTAAAATAACAAACATTTGTTATCTCGAACGTTTCTGTGGGTTACGAATGTGAGAGTGGTGTAGTCAGGTGCTTCTGGATCATGGTCTGTCTGAGGTTGCTATTAAGTTGGCCAGTGATTAAGTCATCCGAAGACTTCTCTAGAGTTGGAGCGTTTGATACTAAGACAGCTCACTTGCGTAACTGTTGGCTAAAGAACTGGCTTCCTTTCTGGCTGTTGGCAGAAGACACAGCCAGATGGGCACTGCCTTGCCACACAGAGCTCTTCCTAGAGATAGTTGAGTGCCTTCACATGGAAGTTGACTTCCCGCAGAATGAAAACTGAAGAGTGAGTAAAAGGAGAAGCCTGCAATGCTTGCTGTAATTACTTCTATCATATTCTGTTCGTTAGAAGTAAATCACTAAATGAAGCCCACACTTTTTGAATGGAGGTGTACTAAAGTATTTGTGGACATATTTTAAAACCACCAAAGTAGGTAAAGCTAACTCAACTGGGTTCATGCACTTCAGGCAGAGAGAATCGTATATGTAAAGGCTTAGAGACACAAGCAGGGTGGGAAATGGGAATTTCAGAGAGGTTTGCATGACCACATGTAAAGTGGAATTTGAAAAGTGGCAGTAGATCAAGTAGAGGAGGCAGGAGTTGAAACAGATTTTTTTTTTTTTTGAGATGGAGTCTTTCTCTGTCGCCAGGCTGGAGTGCAGTGGCACGATCTCAGCTCATTGCAACCTCCACCTGCCAGGTTCAAGCGATTCTCCTGCTTCAGCCTCCAGAGCAGCAGGGACTACAGGCATGCGCCACCACACCCAGCTAATTTTTTTGCATTTTTAGTAGAGACGGGGTTTCACCGTGTTGGCCTGGATGGTCTCAATCTCTTGACTTCATGATCCACCCTCCTCAGCCTCCCAAAGTGCTGGGATTACAGGTGTGAGCCACCGTGCCTGGCTGATTTTTTTTTAAATTAAAATAATGATTCTAGTGGCTCTTTAGGAAAAAGGCTAAATATAAACAAAACTGGAGATGAGAACAGCAGCTTGGTGACTAAAAAAAGAGTGTAGATGAGGAATGTTGGAGGCCTTATCTTTGGCAATACTGTAAACAAAAAATTATTTGGCATTTAGAAGTAGAATCAGCAGAAGGACAAAGGAGGCATCTGAGATAGTCTCTGTATTGATAGATGTCAAGTACACATACATTGATTGGGAGCACAGGAATTGGAGCAGATGGACATAGGGTAATAGAAAGATTCTATATGTTATTTTAAACATGTTAAGTTTGAGGTGCATGTAAGACAACTCAGCAGAGCCACCAGGATTCAATTACATATGTAAATATAAACGTGAGACTATTGCTAGAGAGAAACACAGGGTTAAAGATTTCACTTTTTTAATGAAAGAAGTTTGGACATTTTTACACTAAGGGAGAGAGAGGTTGAAAACAGAGTAAGAGGGGCTTGATGAACTGTGGTCTCTGAGGAGGTTGAAGGGAATGAAATTCAGAGCATGGGTAAAGGGATTGGCCTCATATAAATGGAAGAACAACTCTTGCTCCCCTAAGGTTAGTAGGAAAGAAGTGAAGATTGAAGATGATGCAAAAACCTTCAAGAGGAAACTGGGGGTAGTCTACCGTACAATTACTGTCTTCAGGTTGAAATAGAAAATAAGTTTATTTTCCTAAGGAGTAGAAGTCAGTCCTTTTCCTAAGGACTAGATCAGAAGCCTTGAAGAGAGCAGTAAAGATGTGTTGGGTATAGAATTCTCAGCTGACAATGTTTTTTTTCTTTTAGTAGTCAGATATATCATCCCACTGCCTTCTGGCCTTTATGTTTTCTGGTAAGACATCGGCAGTAATCTTTTGGAGGGTCACTTGTAGGTGATGAGTTGCTTATCTCTCTTGCTATTTTCAGGATTCTCCCTCTGGTTTTGGATTTTAACAGTTTGATTATGATATATCTGGTTTTAATTTCTTTGAGTTTATCCCCAAAGTTTATTATACTTCTTAGATGTGTAAATGAATGTTTTTCATCAAATTTGAAAAGTTTCTGGCCATTATTTGTTCATTCTTTCTTCTTTTTTCTGTCTCTCCTTACAGTCTGTGACTTTATTTTTTTTGAGATAGAGTTTCACTCTTGTTTCCCAGACTAAAGTGCAGTGGCATGATCTTGGCTCACCGCAACCTCCATCTCCCGGGTTAAAGTGATTCTCCTGCCTCAGCCTCCCAAGTAGCTGGGATTACGGGCATGCTCTACCATGCCTGGTTAATTTTGTATTTTTAGTAGAGATGAGATTTCTCCATGTTGGTCAGGCTGGTCTTGAACTCTCAACCTCAGGTGATCCACCCACCTCAGCCTCCCGAAGTACTGGGATTACAGTCATGAGCCACTGCATGCGGTCACAGTCTATGACTTTTATTATGTGTATGTTGGTATGGTTGAGTGTATCCCACAGGCTTATCTTTCTTCATTTCTTTTTCTTTCTGTTTTTCATACTTGACTAATGGACTTATCTCCAAGTTCATTGATTCTTGTCAACTCAAATCTGTTGTTGAGCCCTCTAGTGTATTTTTAATGTCAGTTACTGTACTTTTCAACTCCAGAAATTTTGGTTCTTTTTAATAATTTGCCTCTTTATTGGTATTCACTATTGGGTGAAGCATCGTTTTTATACTTTTCTCTTTTTTTGAGACAGAGTTTTACTCTTGTTGCCCAGGCTGGAGTGCAGTGGCATGATCTCAGCTCACTGCAACCTCCATTTCCCGAGTTCAAGTGATTCTCCTGCCTTAGCCTCCCAAGTAACTGGGATTACAGGCATAAGCCACCACACCCGACTCATTTTGTAATTTTAGTAGAGATGGGGTTTCACTATGTTGGTCAGGCTGGTCTCAAACTCCTGACCTCAGGTGATCCACCTGCCTCGGCCTCCCAAAGTGCTAGGATTATAAGCACGAGACACTGCACCCAACCTCATTCTTGTCTTTAGTTCATTACGCATGGTTTTCTTTAGTTCTTTGAACATATTTAAAATACCTAACTTAAAGTCTTTGTCTAATAAGCCCGACATCTCAGCCTCCTGAGGAATAATTAATTTCTAATGACTGCTTTTTCCCCTTTATGTATGGGACATACTTTCTTGTCTTTTCGCACGTCTCACAATTTTTGTGAAATATTGGACATTTAAAATAATGTGATTTGGTAACTCTGTATTTGCCCCTATTTCAGATGTTGTTGTTGTGCTTGTTGTCATGGTTTGTTTGCTTAGTAATTTTTCTAAGCTAGTTTAGTAGGGACTATGCTGCCTGTCCTATGTGGACACTGAAGTCTCAGTTTCATTAGCTTAGTGGTCAGCTAATGGTAGGACAGAGACTTCTTTAAATGCCTAGAACCGATACGTCTCCCAGTCTTTACCAAAGGAGAGGCAATGTAATGTGAGCATGTTGGCACATGCCTTCAACACTCAACTAGGCAATTTACAATTTCACATTAGCCTTCTCTTAGTGCACGTGCAGAGCCTCAAGGTCTTTCAGAGGTGTGAGCTTTCCCAGGTTTTTCCCGAATACACGCACAGCCCTGGGCCTGAGCATGGCTTTCTAGAGCCCCAGGAATATGTTGGAGAGTCTCACATCCCGCTACGGATCTTTCATTCACCAGCTTTTCCTTTTAAACTTCTTAGTCAGTTGTTCGCCTCTGCTATTGTTGCTACCTCACAAAGCTGCAAGGCAAACAAATTGCCTCAGGTGATTTTCAATAAATGTCCTTGGAGAAATGAGTATTTGCATTGGGCAAGCTCTGAGTTAAGTGGAATAAAGACACGTTTTACAAATGGAATTTTCCAGAAAAGGTAACATAATGACAGTTATCTGGAACTGGGCTTTGGAGGAATTCCAACTCTGTTCCGCCCACTTCAGGGGCTTGTGGGTGGTGATTTTCAGTATGCCTTGGAATGAGAGAGAGGGCGATGTAGCTAACTAAAACATCACTAGTTTGCTGTTCTTACCAACATTTGGACATTTTTATCAAATAAACACTCCCTGGATTTTTGCCAGCCTGTAGTTAATTTCCAGAGCTATGAGAAATCTGATTTGCATAACTTTTGCCAGTGTTGTCATTAATTTTATGGAGAAAAGGATTTTTGGAGGTTCTTTCTCCACCATTTCTGCTGATGTCACTTAGCAATAAAGATTAAAAATAGCTGTTTTGTGGGATGGAACAGAGAACAGACTGCAAACAGATAAAAGCATTGTGGAGAAACATTGATAGTCCAGTTGAGGTTAGAGACTGTGAGTTAGTGGTGCCAATCTGTTATGTGCATGTGTTTTCTGGCAATCTCATCAGAGCTGGTATAGAGGTTGAGAGTGAAGGTAGTGAAATTGGACAGTTACTTGGGTTAACAGAGCAAGTAGGAGAAAAGGTAGTAAGGGCAAGAAAGTATGGAAAGTTACATGGGTAAGGAGGGAAGAAAGAAGGAATTTAATGAGTTTGAAGAGTGAGTGTATTTGTATAAGAAAATGAGAAAACCAAGAGGAAAAAATGGTGATCACACAAATGGCAAATCTCTGAATTTTAAGAATTTAGAGATAGAGCCACTGGCAGTTGTTTGACAAGGTTCGATTGTACTTATGTTATGTGACCAATGAGCAATGAGAATAGAGTTGTATATTCTACAGCAGAAGCTGAGATTATGTTTATTGTTGTATGCCAGAATCCAACAGCATGCTTCATAGTAGGGATGCAGGTGATCTGTATGGAAAATACATAAGAAGAAACATTAATTTTCCAATGGGAGGAATCAGGAAAGGGAGAAAACGTCTTCAGAGATAGATGTTGGAAGGATCAAAATTTCAGCAAGTAGAGATTAGTGTCAGAAAGGTCATCACTACTAGAAAGAAAGTACATCTGATGTGATTAGGTATAGAAAGAGTTGAGGAAGGGTAGATGGTCCACTTAGGATGAAATATAGGGCACAGCTGGGGAGAGAGAACAGTCATAGGTGAAGGCAGAAGGATTAGGACAAAATATGGAATATCTTGCAAACTCAGCTAAGAAATGTGGATAAATTTATATAAGGAGTACCAACCAGCCCCAGGAAGTTTTAAAGCAAGAGCTTGACGTGTGATCACAGTTTACAATAGCAATATAACTATGGCAACAGTGGGAAGGGACAGATTGGAGGGGGGAGTGCTTGGAGATAGACTGGTTGGGAGGCTTTAGAAAAATTGTTTTGTTGAACAAGGATGGTGGGAATGAAAATTAAAAGATAGATGTTGAGAGATGTTATAGCATAAAGCAAAATCAGTCTGATTATCACTAAGATGAAATTAAAAACATTATAGCAGTCTATACTGCTGTGGCTTTTTTAAAAACGTTGAGGACATAAAACGTTTAATAAAATAGAATCGAGCCTTATGTAATTAATCAGAATTATAATTTATTTTCTCTTAGGAGAATGCTTACATATTCCAGATAAAATGTGAACTTGGTATTTGAGTTGTAATATCTTTGGAGTACTGTTCTCAATAATATTTTAAAGCATTTAAAAATGGAATTTATTCTTATTTACTACAAGGTTTAATCAACATTTGAATTGTTTTATCCAAAATAATACCAGGAAGTTGAAAGGATGGCTGATTAATGCCAATAATTTTAAAAAGTATTATCATTAGACCTAAAAGATTCTAGATATGTGTATAATTTTAGCTTTTCCTTATAGCTGCTTATGAGTTTTTAAATAGATCTTGACTGCCCTCTAGTGGCATATGTTTTTAGAGTACAGTTTCGAGAACAGGGTGTATGATTACTTTAGGCCTTTTTAGGCCCTAGTTAGGTTATTGGCTGTGTGTCATGCCTGGGAGGTACTGGGAACACAGTCTTTTCTCAGTCCTTTGCCTTCATCTTGAAGTGGTTCATTAATAATGTAATTCCTGAATTGTTTCTACTTTGAATACAAACAGACTTGATAATGTATGACAGGACTATGTCTCCCAGTTATTCATTTTTAAATGTCCATTATTATTATGTTCATTATAACAGCGTAAAAATCACTTACATAACACGCTTACATGAGTTATAATTGCCTGACAAATACATAAATGTATCGTGGCTAAAATTAAGCAAAGCATAAGGATGTTTGGGGAGAGTTCTATGCCTTTGACAGGATGTTAGCTATTTGCCTGGGCTCCTATATCCAGAGCTTGGAAGAGTCTTTGTTTCTAGGTAGAGTTTGGCAGGTATATATGGAGCACTTACTTTGTGCTCAGCGGCTTGATGCTATAAGGTATGCAAAATAAATTTGTTACAGATTGCCTGAATCTTTTTAAAAAAACACCTACAAACCCAGATTTCACTTTGTGTTAGTATTTTAGCAAGAGGTGTATGTTGAACTGTTGCTTCTTTAAAAAGTGGTTGCAAACTACCCTAAACTAACTTAAGAAATATATACCATGGGGCGGGGCATGGTGGCTCAGGCCTGTAATCCCAGCACTTTGGGAGGCTGAAGTTGGTGGATCACCTGAGGTCAGGAGTTCAAGACCAGCCTGACCAACATGGTGAAATCCCATCTCTACTGAAAATACAAAAATCTTAGCCGGGCGTGGACGGTGGCACATGCCAGTAACCCCAGCTACTCAGGAAGCTGAGGCAGGAGAAATGCTTGAACCTGGGAGGCATGAGCTGAGATAGTACCATTGCATTTCAGCCTCAGCAACAAGAGTAAAACTCTGTCTCAACAAAAACAAAAACAAAAATAGGAAAATCCACAGAGATTAAAAAAGAAAAAGAAGAGGTTTTTTTGTTTTTTTGTTTTTTTTTTTTTTTTGGTGAAGTTTCAAGCATGATAGTGTCTGTGAATCACATGTTTGTTTCAAGTTCATGTTGAGTGTCATCAATGAGCATAAGAAGAATACAGCATTAGGGCTGGGAAAAAGAATACCAGGGCTCAGAAATTCTGCATTGTTCTTATTTCACTATAATATCCAAAGAGTACCTCCTATTTTCATTCCCTATAGTAATAGAAAGGATTAGTGGTATATTTTAATTTCAAGAGAATTTTGTAGAGGGCTTTTGGGGAAATTATTTATTGTATTTTATACCAAATTTGCCTTCTAAAGTATTTGATTTAAGCTAATATTAAAATTAGTTTGTGTGACTTGTGCACACTGTACATATTTGTGATGTCTTGATATATTGGAAACCAAACAGAGGAAAGAGAACCTGGGATTTTTCGGTAGTTTAGTTTCATAAAAAACTAAATTCTAAATTTAGAAAATTAGAGGTTAAATCTATTAATGCATACTAGAAATGGAATGTAAGATTTTATTCACAAATATCAGTAAAATGAAAAATAAGGATAACTGCCTGATAAGTTTTTCTGTCCGGAAAATAATCTCCAAATGTTTGTGTAATTTATAGCTCATATTTAATATCTCTTAGATTCATTTAGGGAAGGTTACAGGCATATTTTAAGGAAGAAATTGATCAGTAATCTGTTTTTTGAGGAAATATTAATTCTGAATGAAAATTTGACTTTTCCTGTTTATTTAGTATTGCGGCACTGAGAACTGGTTTCTTTTCTTTTCTTTTCTTTTCTTTTTTGACACAGAATCTTGCTCTGTTGCCCATGCTAGAGTAGCATGATCTTGGTTCACTGCAACCTCCACCTCCCAGGCTCAAGTGATTCTCCTGCCTCAGCCTCCCAAGTAGCTGGGATTACAGGCATATGCCACCATTCCTGGCCAATTTTTGTATTTTTAGTAGAGACGGGTTTCACCATGTTGGCCAGGGTGGTCTCAAACTCCTGACCTCAAGTGATTCGCCTGCCTTGGCCTCCCATAGGTGTGACCCACTGCACCCGGCCGAGAACTAGTTTCTTAAAAGCATAAACTACCTTTAGATATCATAAAATCTGATGGAATTTTTTTCTCTCTAAAACAAAGTTTACGATCCTATTTTTCAAAACATATTTAGTTACTAAGTAATAGGCATGAGAATTTACCCTCAACCATGGAGATATTTCTGTCTCTTATTCAGAGACTTAAGCTAGTTTTTGAAGGGTTAGCCAGCAGTTACAATTAGTTCTGCATTCAATAATCACCACTACCATTATCAAAAAGCAGTTATTGATCATTTCATTAACGAAGCCCATGTGATAGGAGCTATCTCATATGTTGTCTTCACTGCTTTACTTCATCCAATTTTAAATTGTTACATATGATCTAGCTGTACGTTTTTTGGCAACCGTTAGTGCTTATCTAGATTATTTTTATAGTTCTAATTGGATCATACCGAGCCAATGATTGAACTGTTATTAAGTTTTTAGTATGCGTAAGGTTTTTCCTAAATCTTTTTTTTTTTCAAGTCAAAGCTGTTTTATTATCATTCACATTATTTCATAGAAAAAGGAAAGTAGCAAATGGGTCATGGTTGTACATTAAAAAAAAATCCGAGTTTGTAGAGGTTGCATTATTTCCACCTGGGAACAGGGGTGCCCCAGCATCAGATGCAGCAACTGCACTTGTCCAACGCCCTTTTGCAAATGCAGCCCTGGGCACACTTGGCACAGCCCACAGGGCAGCAGGAGCAGCAGCTTTTCTTACAGGAGGTGCATTTGCACTCTTTGCACCTGCAGGAGCCGGCGCAGGTGCAGGAGCCACCGGCAGCGCAGGAGCAGTTGGATCCATAAAAATATGGAACGCTTCATGAATTTGCGTGTCATTCTCGTGCAGGGGCCACACTCATCTCTGTATCATTCCAGTTTTAGGATATGTGCTGTTGAGGCGAGCACAGTCTTACCTAAATCTTAATGAGAAACAAATAGGAACTGGTTTCTTTCTTTCTTTGTCTTGGTTTGAGACAGGATCTCACTCTGTCACCCAGGCTGGAGTGCAGTAGTGTGACCATAGCTCACTGCAGCCTCGACCTTCCAGGCTCAAGTGATCCTTCCATATCAGCTTCTTGAGGAGCTTGGACTTACAGGCATGCACTACCATGTCTGGCTGAATTTTTAAACTTCCTGTAGAGGCAGGGTTCCACTATATTGCCCAGGTGGGTCTCAAAATCCTGGGCTCAAGCGATCCTCCCACCTTGGCCTTCCAAAGTGTTGGCATTACATGTGTGAGCCACCACACCTGGCTGAGAACTAGCATTTAACCGGTATCTAGTGACTCTGTGCCAAGTACTGGAGGCAAAGTAGGAAGAAGAGGGGCTATAACATGAGGCAGCTCCCAAATTCCACCATTTTTGGTTGTGTGATGTTGGTCGAGTCTGAAGTTTCTTCCTCTGCCTCTAACTCAGATCTTAGCTGAGGTGACCACCTTCTTTGAGACATCAATTCGATGGACACTCCTTCCCATTCCCTGTGATTTCTGAGGGACTTATCTTCTCATCGTCATTCTGGCGCTAGGTTCCTCAGTCTGAGGCTGCCCCCTCTCATCGCTCTCAATCTCACCTGCATCTCATTTCCTGCAGATACTTTTTTCTCTTTTGCATCACGCTGGTCCCAGTGTTGGATGCCGACCTTTTTATTTTTCCCCCAGATCTTTTAAATACAGCATTTGTATGTGTAGCAGATTACAGTGAAGATGTGTGGGAGAATGGAAAAGTTTTGTATCACATTTGAGTTCCTTAGCCATGACCAGCCTGTAGGGGAATTTTACAATTGATACTGTTGTAATGTTTCTCCACTGTTGATAGCTTTCCCTTATTTCTGTCTCTCTTCCCTTCCTTGCTTTGTCTTCTCTCTTCTCTCTCACCCTTAAATGTCTACTCATTTCTTATCCAGAGCAGTTTGGATCTTTTATCTTATTGTCTTCTTTCCATCTCGTCCTCCACAACCAAGGCACCAAGCCACTTTTGGGTTTTCTTCTACAGAAAAGTTGTTCTCTCCTGAAAATCAGGCTGATGGAGGGAACGCCACCCACCCTGGCAGCGTTACTGAGGTTCATTCTCCAGTCTCTCCAACACAAGCCCTGTTGCCTTCCACTTCACCCAGCTGGTCTGCCAATGGCTGATCCTAGATAAGAAAGCACTTGGTAAAATGTGAAAGAAGATAAGAAGGTATCATTATCATCATCGCTGCAGGTTGAATTACTAAAGTCATGATGTATCTTTCCTTCTTTTATTTATGGTATCTTTCCTTCTCTTTCAATTTCCTATCCAATGACCACCAGAAATCTCTGTCTGTTTCTCAGCAGCCAGAGCCGAAGTGTGCAGTGGCACTGGGGAAAGATTCCGAATCTTCCGTGCCGAGAAGACCTATGCAGTGAAGGCGGGACGGTGGTATTTTGAATTTGAGGCGGTCACTGCTGGAGACATGAGGGTTGGTTGGAGTAGGCCTGGTTGTCAACCGGATCAGGAGCTTGGCTCGGATGAACGTGCCTTTGCCTTTGATGGCTTCAAGGTGAGTGGACTTTGCCCCGTACTGATCATCTACTGTACGTGCTGGAGGCTCGCCTCCTCTGCTGTTCCTCTGCGTAGCATCACAATACCAGTATTTTCCCCAGCACAAACATGGAAAAACATTTCATGGGAAAGTTTTTGTCCTTGTAGTCTCAAAACTCTTCCCTACAACCCATGAATACAGTGAAATTCATAAGTAAGACATTGCTTTTCCATGGTTATCAAAAAGATAAATCATCTTTATCTGTCAAAATGTTAAAGAAAACATAAAGGAAAAAATGCATATACATTGATATAGCAATTCCATGTCAGGAGTTTATCTTTAAGCAATAATTAATGGTATGTTTGTATAAATGTTTCATAGCCACAATATTGAAGGCAGGGTTGTTTATAATCACAAATGGTTTTCATTTGCAACATTATTAGTAATTTCTATTAAGTTGGGTGGAAGCTGGTCAGGCATTTGTTTTGTTATTTATATATTTATAAGTATTTAAAGATTTTTTTTTTGAGATGTAATTTCACTTTTGTTGCCCAGGCTGGAGTACAATGGTGTGACCTCAGCTTGCAGCAATGTTCACCTCCCGGGTTCAAGTGATTCTCCTGTCTCAACCTCCTGAGTAGCTGCGATTATAGGCATGCGCCACCACACCTGGCTAATTTTGTGTTTTCAGTAGAAACGGGGTTTCCTCTATGTTAGTTGGGCTGGTCTTGAAGTCCCCACCTCAGGTGATGGTGATCTGCCCGCCTCAACCTCCCAAAGTTCTGGGATTACAGGTGTGAGCTACTGCGCCTGGCTAAAGATTGTTTTATATGTATAAAATATTTTGATTAGTAGTATGGGCCAGGTGCCTGTAATCCCAGCACTTCAAGAGGCTGAGGCCAAGGGATCACTCGAGGCTAGGAGTGCAAGACCAGCCTGGGCAACAAAGTAATACCCTGTCTCTACAAAACAAAATTTTAAATTAGCCAAGCATGGTGGTGCACAGTTGTGGTCCTGGCTACTTAGGAGGCTGAGGTGAGAGGATTGCTTGAGCTTGGGAGGTTGAGACTGCAGTGAGCCATGATCGCACCACTGCACGGCAGCCTGGGCAACAGAGGGAGACTTTGTCTCAAAACAAACAAATGAACAAATAATAGTAACAACAATGTATGTATGCTTACAGCCACAATAGGATAATAATAGTTTCTTTTGATTGGTACAGTCACCGTTTTTTTAAGTCTTGTTTTAATTTTTTGATTTTTTAAGTGAATTTATATACCTTCTCACATGAGGGGGAAAAAGCTACTTTTTTCTCTTTTTCTTTTTTTTTTTTTTTTGAGACGGAGTCTTGCTCTGTTGCCAGACTGGAGTGCAGTGGCACAATCTCAGCTCGCTGCAACCTCCACCTCCCAGGTTCAAGTGATTCTCCTGCCTCAGCCTCCCAAGTAGCTGGGACTATAGGTGTGCGCCACCATGCGCAGCTAATTTTTGTATTTTTAGTACAGATGGGGTTTCACCATGTTGGCCAGGGTGGTCTTGATCTTTTGACCTCGTGATCTGCCCACCTCAGCCTCCCAAAGTGCTGGGATTACAGGCTTGAGCCACCGTGCCTGGCCAAAAAAGCTACTTTTTAACTAGGAAAAATTAAATTAGAATGAATACGCAATCATGAAGAGATTTGACATTTGGTGATTTCTTGGTACGTAAGGTACTGTGTAGGAAAGCATTTCGAGGCTTGAAATTAGGGCAGTTTATCCACTTAGTTCTGAAACATCACATTTCCTGAATCCAGTGTTTTTTTTAAATTTCAAATGGAAAATTTTAACACCTTTTTGGGGGGGCTCAAAGTTATCAAACTTTAAACTTCAAAAAATAAAATAATAGATAAAAGGCAGCTTTAGGTTTACACTTCCTGAAGATCAGATGGAATGAACCAGAGTAGGAAGTATTCTGAGGAAGTTAAAATAACATTTACTTCCAATCAAACAATAGGCAAGAAAGGATACTCCCAGTTTGGGAACGGGCATGGGGTGGGTGGGGTAGGAAGGAGAACACCACAGCCCGGTAAGTGTGTCAGGCATGTTATGTCTTTGGATTCCTGATGTAAACTTTTTAAAAAGCACAGTGTGTTATATTGAGAATTATATCATGGTTTTATATTGATAACTATGTCCTATAACATATATAACATACCAATTCACAATGAAGGTGAGGCTTAAGCAAAAAGTTAAAAGATGTATCTGACAGAATAATTTATATAACTCATGTGCCCCTATAAAGCAATGGAATATATGAATATACTTATAGATCCAAAAAATCACATTTATCAAAACTGTGTTTCAAATGTACTTACAGTATGAGATTTCATTTTATGTATATATAAAAAAAGATTGGCATCCATATTCAATTTTTGGCTTGTTACTTCAGCAGATATCCTAAGGATATTTTTAGGTTTGATTTGAAGCTTTTTTTACTTTTAGTATGTAACTGAAATTCTTCTAGATTTCCATTTTGTTAAAGTATCTGTGCCATCGGTTCTAAGGAATAACATTTTATTTTGAAATGGATGAAAATTACACTATCATTTTCAATGACAGCTGCCCCAGCTTGATTCACTAGCTTGTAATTATTTGTATTTGTGGGAGTAGAGAAAAACAACCCATATTCTGGGAAACATTCATTGTAGCAGAAAAAGAGTATATTCTGAAGGCATATCGTTTCTTTCAGTAGAAAATATGTGACGTTAGATTTTAAAATAATCGGCTCACAGAATCATGAAATAGCTATTGGATTTTTTTTCAAGATTCAATAATATACCATGTTAATATTAGGTAGAGATTTAGAATTCCCAGACAGCTTCATTTTGCTTAGGACATTGTAGTAGACTGATAGCCAGCCGGAGTTTCTCCTACTGTGGTGTTAACGGAAGGGGCTGCTATTAAGTCATGACAGAGTGGTGGGTGGGTGCTGTTTTCTTGGCTTAGTCTGTGACAAGGGACTTTTCTGTGCTGCATAGGCCCAGCGGTGGCATCAGGGCAACGAACACTATGGGCGCTCTTGGCAAGCAGGCGATGTTGTGGGGTGTATGGTCGACATGAATGAACACACCATGATGTTCACACTGAATGGTGAAATCCTTCTGGATGATTCAGGGTCAGAACTGGCTTTCAAGGACTTTGATGTTGGCGACGGTAAGTCTACTACATTTTGTGTTGTTTTTAAGTTTGCAGCACAATGAAGCTTTCATTCCGAGGCTTCCAGACAAGCCGTTTCTGCTTGAGGGTGAATGAGCTGATGAGTTGCAGCTGTAAATCGTGACGGCCTCGTGTGGCTGACTTGATCAGATGCTTTTGATATTACTTTAGTAGAAATGCTCCCTATACGACTTAGCTAGGATTTTGATAAGGCCGAAATGGCTTTTATGAGTATGAATAAGAAAATAAATAGCAGGCAAAAGAATCGTTTTCCATCATGGTTAAATTTTCATTTAGAACTTCCCTGTTTCATCAGCTACCTAGAGGCTCTTTCTGTTTACTCATTTCATAAAAATGAAATGAGGACCCACAATAGATCAGTTTGCTTTGCTGGATACTGAGGCAACAAAGATGAATAGGACACTGTCCTATCTTTGTGTAGATTACAGATTACCTGCCAGGAGAGGTCAACACTTGTATAGTTTCTGTTTAGTAGCTAAGTTCCAAGACAGAAATGCTCGTGCTGCTGCCTGTGAGGCCCTGAGATGACCTTTGAGCAGAGTTGTAAAGATGGAGGGTGTTGGTGCAGCGAGGAAGGCATTTACTCTTCAGAGATGCGCTCCCAGTTTGGTGGCCACTGGCTGCACAGGGCTGTTTACATTTAAGTTAGTTGAATTTTTTTTTTTTTGAGATGGAGTTTTGCTCTCGTTGCCTGGGCTGGAGTGCATTTGTACAATCTCAGCTCACTGCAACCTCTGCCACCCAGATGCAAATGATTCTCCTGCCTCAGCCTCCCGAGTAGCTGGGATTACAGGTGCCTGCCACCACGCCTGGCTAATTTTTGTATTTTTAGTAGAGATGGGGTTGGTCTTGATCTCCTGACCTCATGATCTGCCCACCTTGGCCTCCCAAAGTGCTGGGATTACAGGTGTGAGCCACCACGCCTGGCCTAACTTTTAAAGTTAAGAAGTGAGTTTCTTAGTCACACTAGTCACCATTTGGAGGGCTCGATTCCCACAGGTGGCTAGGGATGCCCCTACTGGACAATGCAGGTAGAGAATACTGCCCTCATCACAGAAAGTTCTATTGGATAGTGTTGCTCTGGAGCACATAAGCAAGACAATACTCAATGAAAATTGTTTAATTATCTTATTTCAGCCATGTGTGGTAATTCACGCCTGTAATCCCAGCACTTGGGGAGGCTAAAGTGGGAGCATAGCTGAGCCCAGAAGTTTGCGACCAGCCTGGGTAACATAGCAAGACTCTGTTTCTACAAAAACTTAAAAATTAGCCAGGTGTGGTGGCATGTTCTGTAGCTCCAGTTACTCAGGTGGCTGGGGAGGGAGAATTGCTTGAGCCCAGGGAAGTCGAGGACAGCAGTGAGCTGTGATTGTGCCACTGTACTCCAGCCTGGGTGTCAGATCAAGACCTTGTCTCAAAATAATAATAATTATCTCATTTCAAAAACAAGCTAAACACTTCTTTTCAAAATGGCTTTTGAATATATTGGTTATATAATTGCATATGTATTTGCATATAAAAATATCAATATATTTGCATACATATAGTCTTGGATTTTAAGATATGTACCTTAACCAGTATTTCTAATCATCTATATAAATTTGTCACTGATCTTCAAAACATTAGGCAGTTCGTTACTTGTATTAAGTTTTATATTAATCCCTTTAGCTCACTTTTGACTAGGTATGAACATTATTTCCCTAACACAGATTTCCAGAAATAATACTTTTATATTTGTGTAACTCAATTACTATTCTTAAAATTTTTAATTTTTACTTTTTGGAGATACATAGTCTAATATGTACGAAGTACATGAGATGTTTTGATACAGGCGTGCGATACGTAATAATCGCATCATGGAAAATGGGGTATCCATCCCCTCGAGCATTTTTCTTTTGCATTACAAACAATGCAGTTGTACTCCTACCTATTTTTAAATGTATGATTGAATTCTTACTGACTATAGTCACCCTGTTGTACTATCAAATATTAGGTTATGTTCATTTTTTATAACTATTTTTTATATCCTTAATATCTATTTTGAACACATATATCTGGGTGGTCAACTTAGCGCTCTAACCCTCCCCTACCTGCCTCCCTTTCTCTGATATTATTTTTAGGGATGTCAGAGTATTAGGGGAACAGGGAGAGGAGGGGTTTTTATTGGTGTTACCTATCTGTCTACACTGGCTGCCACTGTGGATGTCACCTGGGTTTCATTTTTTTAACTGGTTTTATTTTAAAAATACTTATCTGCTGTGCTTCCTTTCTTTGGACATTACAAAATTTTAAATGAATGTGTGAGTTCTGTTTATATGGTATGTGGTTCACATGCTATACATAGATTTGCTGAATGATCATCCATATTATTTAAGCACGTAACAAATGTTAATGGTACCACACAGTTACATAGACCAATCACCATTGCAATAACGAGATAGGCTCAGAAGTGTCAGAGCAGCACATAGTTTTGAACTTTGTTTTTTGACTTTGTACTTCATAGAGTTTTTAAAATTTAAAAACGGACTTGAACTTTATATGAGTATCTCTATCACAGCGTTAATATAGGATTTTGATGAATTGTCTGAATTTTGTGGTTCACGTTGCTGGGCTTTTATTAGAGGTTTTGGGAAGACCTGCCTTTTGGTCTTCAAGGCAGGGTATAAGCTTTATGTAGCAATGATCATTTAGTAGTAACTTTGTAGGGGTCTCTAATAAATCTAAATTTTCTACCATAGAAAGGACTTCAGAGTTTATCCATACCTATGATTTTTCAATTCTTTTTGGTACTGGAATATCTCTTCCCCATCCCTCTTCTCCCAAATTAACTTTATGTAGCTTCCTTTAAAAAGCTCCTTAATTTACCTGTCACTACTGAGAGCTAGCCTTGAAATAGCTAGGGCTCAAAGGATCCAGTTTGAAAAACGATTAATTTAGGGTTTTCTAGCACAGAAGCATACTGTGGTTGCTGAAGCACTAAAGTTGATTTATAAGTGGTCTATTTTAATTTTTTCTTACACTTAGCCTGTCTTTATGTCTGTGTCATGTTTGATTTGGCATTTTTAACTCTCTTCATAATTTCTTCTTATTGCTACAGAGAAAGCTCAGTTGTTTATACATTGACTATTAAAATATATGGTAAGATGGATAAATGTAGAAAATATTATCCATGGAGGTACACACACACACACACACACACACACACACAGATCCATGCCTATGTATATGTGTGTATGCATACACATACACACAGACATACACGACTGGATCCCTGTCTGGTCAGCTTAGTAGACAACATGGCCAAATATATTTTGACCTTTCTATCTTTTGCGTAGTTTATACGACTGAAATGATATCCTGACCAGTATAAATTGTTTCTATGTAATATCAAAAAGAAAACCACAAACATGGTTGAAAGACTGATATGGCCATCCATTGAAATCCAGGTGGAGCTATGGCCATCTAGTTCTGGAAGAGGATAGGGTTGTTCCATAAAGATGCTGCAAAGAACAACCCTATCCTCTTTTAGAACTAGATGGTGGATCATGAGGTCAGGAGATTGAGACCATCCTGGCTAATACGGTGAAACTCCATCTCTGATAAAAATATAAAAAATTAGCCAGGTGTGGTGGTGGGCGCCTTGTAGTCCTAGCTATTCAGGAGGCTGAGGCAGGAGAATTGCCTGAACCTGGGAGGCAGAGGTTGCAGTGAGCTGAGATTGTGCCACTGCACTCCAGCCTGGGTGACAGCGAGACTCCGTCTCAAAAAAACAAAACAAAACAAAAAACAAAGATGCTTCTAGGGCTTTTCTAAAGATCTTCAGACCTCCTGGTCAAATAGGGACTGTAGCATCCCTCAGGAAACTCGTCTGTTAACTGGATAAAAACCAAGTGACAGAGCTCTGGTCTCTGGTAGAAGGAGCAAGACTCTCATTCCCTCAGCTCCTCCTCAAAATCACACTTACAAGGTCAAGGTCAAGAGCACTGTTGAGCTAGAGTGAAATTCCACTACAGTTTCAGGGTTTAAAGGCTGCTTTGTCTACATGGCAGATCTTCTGTTAGGATTCTCCCTTCTCTTTGGCTTTTTATAAATCTCTTCAGAATATCTTTGAGGAAGGCAAAAGGATTTCTTGAATCATCACTTTTAAAAGACCCGTCTGACTGTAATGTCAGCAGGGGAATAGTGCAGGGCTGGTGTAGAAGCAGTTTTTGGTAAGCTTAACTGTTTCCGTGAATTCTTGTCTCTCCTCACCATTGGGCTAGTAAACATTCAAAGATTGGGGAAGCCGAGGAAAAGAAGTTGCAGTGTTCACTCTTGCAGACAGAATCCTAAGATGGCTCCTAGGAATCTTTCCCCGTGGTGTACACACCATCTTATATAACCCTCTCCTCTTGAGTGTCAGCAGGACTTGTGACTATGATGGGTTATCCCTCATGATTAGGTCACTAAATCAGTTTACTTTGCGTTAATCAAATAGAGATTATACAGGTGGTCCTGACCTAACCTGACAAGCCCTTAGGGATTGGGCCCTTCCTGAAGTCAGAGAGATACAAAATATTAGATTAATTTTCCGGCTGGACTTGAAGAAGCAAACAGCTGTGGTCTGGAGAGAGCAACCTGCAGGCTGCTTCTGAGAACTCAGAACAGCCCCACGTTGATAGCTGGCAAACAAACAAACACAAAACAAGAAAACTCAGTTCTACAGCCCAAGGAACCAAAATTCATCAACAACTGGGGAGCCTGGAAGCTGACTCCAACCCTCAGATGAGAATTTAGCCCATGCCACCATTTTGATTTCATCCTTGTGAAACCCTGAGCAGAGAACCCAGCCCTACCATTCCTGGACCTCTGACCCACAGAACTCTGAGATAATAAATGAGTGTTGCTTTAAAAGTGTGTGGTAGTTTGTTCCATAGCAATAGAAAACGAATGTATTGATCAAGGGGCTTTCTTAGGTTCAATCGAACCTTCAGACTCACAAGACTATCAAAGACTACCCATGACACAGTCTGTTGAGAGAGAGAACAGGAATCATGGCTTGCCAGGATGGCAGCCCCAAGGATTCCTCTTCCAGCAGTAGTGTTTTTAGATGTATGTATAATTCTCCCAGTTCACATGCAGTTAACTAATCAGGAGGGATTTTTATTATAAGCCATACTGCCTAATAACTTAGTTGACATTTACACTTTTACCCACAGAGGTATAGTAGCCAATCAAGCTATGATCCTCCTCCATACCAAGAACCTAGGAAGAGCTCTCCTGGCACATCCATGGTCTAATGCATTTTACCAAAACCAGAGATTATTCCACATCATGTTTTCAGACTAAGGCTTTTTATATTAAAGCAATGATTGTAATATGGAGCATCCCTTTATGTACACATTCCTCAAGAGTCTAGTGGAGGTGATCCTCATCACATTAGTTGGGAGACAAGAACAGGGATAGTAGAGGTCTGAGATCGCTCTTCTTTCCCCCAACCCCCAGCATACATATGTAAATTTCCATCCATGTTACCACATAGTTATTTTCATTACTTTAACAGCCAATGTGTGTATGTCTGAGCTGACTGACTGTGTAACAATAAGAAGGAATTATGAAGATGGCAAAATATGCCATATCATGGCACAGACACGAAGACAGTCTAGTTATATGAGAAATTAAATTACAGAGAACTTATACAACTTTTCAGTACTTTAGCAACCACAGAATATTCCTGTGCTAAAAACTTTTTCTAAATTGTTTCTCAAACTTGTAATATGACAAGAAAAAGAAATTGGAGCTGATAAGAATTTGAGTAAAAGGAACAAATTATCATTATTTGAAAACAATATAAGTATTTACAGAGAAAACCCTAAAGAATCTACACCCATTACTAGGAACAGTTGGAGTGTTCCGTAAGGTAGAATTTCTATTCTAGCAGCAGTCAAGAAGAGTAAATTAAAGATACCATTTATAGTAACATCAGAGACTAGCAATAGCTAAGTATCACTCTAATAGAAGGTATATAATACCTTTACTGAGAAAATTATTAAAACTTACTGAGAGATGGTTGACTTTATTAAGAGACTTATCACCAAATAAGAAGAGGTGTATTGTGTTCATGGAGAAGACAGTAGCCTGAGGATATTAATTCTTCCAAAAGTGATCTATAGCTTCAATACTTTTCAAATAAAAATCCCAAGTGTTTTTATGGGAGTTGATATGATGATTCTAAAATGTATATAGAAGTGTAAAGGACTAAAATATCTTCTGTCTAAAAGCAGTGAGGGGATGCATGTCCTTCCAAATATCAGGATTTATTGTGAAGCTATAGTCATTAAAATCGAGTGGTATTGTTGTGTAGGGATAGACGAATTGACCAATGGCATAAAGTAGAGATGTCAGAAACACACCAGCACATGTATGGAAGCTTAGAACATGACAAGGGAGTGTGTCAGCATGTTGGGGAAAGGAGGCCTGTGACAAAAGGGGATTTGTATGGAAAATATGAGATGGCTGACTTCCTCACACCATATATGATAACAAACTCGAAATGGTCTTTAATGTCAAAAACAAAACTTTGAAACCACTGATGGATAATACAGACAAATTTAAGAACATTAATTAAAAAAAAAAAAACCTAAAAGGAAGCAGAAAAGGGATCATCTGTTAATGGAAGATGCTATTCACAATGTGTAAAACTGAAAAAAATGTTAGTGCTAAGAAAATACAATTTCTGACATCAAAATGATGAAAAGGTGTGAACAGGTATTTCATAGAAGTAGCAACTCAGAGGGATAATAAACATTTGAGGAGATGCTCATTATTATTGATCAGGGAATTTCAAATTCACAATTAAATGCTATTTTACATCCATTCTCTTAGCAAACATTTATAAAAACCTGGCAGCACTCAGTATTGGAGAGCAGTGCAGCCATAGGACCTCTTTACATCACTCTTAGGAGTGCGAATTGGTCTCTCCACTTTGGAAAACAGTGTGACAGTGTCTCTGAAAATGGAATATTTACATACTCATGACCCAGAAATTCTACTCCAGGTTTTTAGCTACACTAATGTGTCTCCACAGCAGGAGACATGTACAAGAATGGTTATAGGAGCACTATTCAGAATTGCCAAAACCAGGAAACAACAGAAAGCACACAGAATGAATGAATAACCTGGGAACTACAGTAACAAATGGCAATATGGGTATCTAAGGGAAAGAAGTCCCAATAGATAACTATGGTAGGCCAAATAATGTCCCCCAAAGATGTTGATGGCCTGCTGTTAGAAGTCTATGACTATGTTACCTTATATAGGAAAAGAGGTTTTGTTGATGTGATTAAGATAAGGATCTTGAAATGAGGAGATGAATCTGGATTATACGGGGAGCCAATGTCATCACAAGGAAGCTGGAGAGTGTGTATGTGTGTCTGTGTGTCTGTCTGTGTCAGAGAGAGAGAGAGAGAGAGATCTGGGAGTCAGGGAAAGCCAGAGACCTTTAGAAAAGACAGGAAAGTCAGGAAGTGGATTCTCTGCAGAGCCTCCAGAAGGAACTCAGCCCTGTAGACACCTTGATTTTAGCCAATGAGATCCATTTTGGACTTTTGGCCTTCAGAAGTATAAGACATTAGCAACAGGAAGCAATACAATAACATATAGCATGTGCTATTTTTATAAAAGCTATAAACAATTTAAATTTTAAAATATATTTTTAATATACATTTCAAGAAAAATAAGAGAATGTTGCTTTCAGGATATAGAGTGATGATTTCCTCAGGTGAAGGGAGGCAGAGAAATGGGAAGTTCAGGATCACATAGTTAGATATAGGCTACTGTTAAGGTTCTAATTTTTCTGTTGAGTGATAGGCTGGTAGATACAGTATATTTAAAAGGAGCAACTAAATAAATAAAAATAGGTGATAATGAAAGTGTGTCGTGAACAAAAGGTTATCAGTAATCCATGGTCCACTTTTGTTCATTTTGAAATTCTTTATTTTTCGAGACAGAGTTTTACTCTGTCACCCAGGCTAGAGTGCAGTGGCGCAATCTCAGCTCACTGCAACCTTTGCTTCCCGAGTTCAAGAGATTTTCCTGCCTCAACCTCCCAAGCAACTTGGATTACAGGTGCATGCCACCACACCTCGCTAATTTTTTTTTATTTTTATTAAAGATGAGGTTTTACCATGTTGGCCAGGCTGATCGTGAACTCCTGACCTCAGGTGATCCAACTGCCTTGGCCTCCCAAAGTGCTGGGATTACAGGTGTGGGCCACCACACCTGGCCTGAAATTTTAAAAGAAGAAATAGGAGCATGTCTGTAGAGATTTTGGGACTGATATAGTAAGAAAAGGAGAAACTGATGATAAAGGTTTTGAGTATGAGAGGAGATAATTAATAAAGTTCCTAATAGGTAAAAGGGGGTGGATGAAATGAGACAATTTTTTTCTTTTTAGCACAGAAAAAATATGGCTCAGGTACAGGTCATAGTAGTATCCTTTTTTTTTAATGAGCAGCATGTCTTGTATGTGTAGGGGAATTCCCCAAGCAAAATGAATGGATTTGAATGAATGGCTTCTTAGTATTTCTTCATCTTCCCAAACTCCCTAGTGCTTGACTGCTTCATATCCTACATAGTACTTTGGTGCCTCCCATTGCCGCTTTCTCTGGAAGCCTATTTTCAAGGGGAAGTCTCCCTTTCATCTTCCAACATAAGCCTACACGAGAGAATCCCTTTCAAAAGGTTTCTGAACCAGAATTGATGAAATGCCCTTTTTGGAGGTGTTATTTTTTGGAAACTTACTTTGCAATGCCTCTTTTGGACATATTTTGGAGACTTATTAAAGTCTCTCACCCATTCTGCAGTTTTGATAAGGTGGTGGGAGTAGGGGCACGTTCTCTCCCTCAGTGTCTCTTCTTGCCCGCATCTTTGGGATAAGTCTGTGACCTCTGGGAACGGAAGAGTCCTGCAGTGAATAGCTTAAGATGCTCCTGTCCACATGGAGAAATGGGCTCTTCCTTGAACACCTCTTGGGTTGGATTTATCTCTTCTTGTACTTTTGTACCATTAGAATGGTAACATTTTAAGGGCTGAGAATCAGATATCAGCCTAGAGAAAAAAACAAAAAACAACAATAACAACAAAAACCAAACATACAAAAACAACCAAGGACAACCAATAGCTTTTATTCTAAGTCTCTGGAGAAACAGAAGCAAATCTTGTGGTTCATTCATGATCTAGCCCAGCTCACCAATTTAAAATATCAGAACTTGAGTCCCAAATAAATTGTACTTTTGCCTTATGCTCTCTTCTTTGCCATATGAAGATAATTTACTTATTTTTATTTTTATTTTATTATTTTGTTTTGAGAAGGAGTTTCATTCTTGTTGCCTAGGCTGAAGTGCAATGGTGCGATCTTGGCTCATTGCAACCTCTGCCTCCTGGGTTCAAGCAATTCTCCTGCCTCAGCCTCCTGAGTAGCTGGAATTACAGGCATGCACCATTACACCTGGTTAATTTTGTATTTTTTAATAGAGATGGAGTTTCACCCTTTTGGTCAGGCTGGTCTCGAACTCCTGAACTCAGACGATCCACCTGCCTCAGCTTCCCAAAGTTTTGGGATTACAGGCGTTAGCCGCTGTGCCTGGGGATAATTTATTTCTTAAGGCACACACATAAGGCAAATTTCCATAGGTCAAAAAACTGTTATTAACTTAAATAGGAAAAAAATGCATTCTTCAGCACCTACATTAAACCTCGTTTGTATGAAAATTATACTAAATCTCCCTAAAATGAAGTCAGTAACTAGTTAACATGTCATACTCTAACCTAAACGTATTCCCTTCTTCACTTGTTCTTCAGTTTGATTGTTAACCTGTGCTATCAAAGCTTTTTCTTAACTATCACATAGTATAACCTCCAGATTCCCTTACAGAATATATCATGCCCAATGTGTACATAATTCAAACTTCAGTGTAAGAAAAGCAAAACAAAACCAGCAACAATAAAGTTTGGAATAAACAATAAAGACAAAGGAACATCAGTGAAAAACATGCAGATGATCTCCCATTTACCCAGCATTATTGACAGCATAGGGAAAACCATGTGTAGAATCTTCTCTCATATGAAGCTTGTGCTCTCTGCTGAAAGATCTCAGGCACTATGGGCTAATTCTTACTACTGGGAGAATGACTACCCATCTCACTCTGCTGCTGCTTGGCTTTCTCCAGAGCCATGTGAAATCCCAACAATTCTTTTTTTGTTGTTTGTTTTTTTAGATAGAGTTTTGCTCTCGTTGCCCTTGCTTGAGTGCAATAGCGCAATCTCGGCTCACTTCAACCTCTGCCTCCCAGGTTCAAGGAATTCTCCTGCCTCAGCCTCCCAAGTAGCTGGGATTACAGGTGCCTGCCACCACACCCAACTAATTTTTGTATTTTTAGGAGAGAGAAGGTTTTACCATGTTGGCCAGGATGGTCTTGAACTCCCAATCTCAGATGATCCATCTGCCTTGGCCTCCCCAAGTGCTGAGATTACAGGCATGAGCCACTCTACATGGCCCCAACTATGCTTTAAAAAAAAAAGAAGTGCCTTGAGGGGTAATGAAATGAATTCCCACATAAAGTAGAATTCAAATTCTTCTAATGAGGGGTTATTTCAGGGTTCCTTGGGGCTCCACACACATGGCTTTTGTGGAGATGTGTCTGCTAGCAGGTAAAGCATTGGAAATACAAACCGTGTCTCCATTCCACCTGTGATGGACTGAATTGTGTAGCTCTAACCCTCAATAGGGCTGTATTTAGAGATAGGGCCTTTAAAGAGGTAATTAAGGTTAAATGAGGTAATGGTGTGGGGCTTAATCCAGCATGACTGGTGTCCTCATAAGAAAAGGAAGAGACACCAGTGTTGCCTGTGCTCAGAGGAAAGGCCATGTGAGGATACAGCCAGAAGACTGCCATCTACGCACCATGGAGAGGGACCTCAGGAAAAACCAAGCCTGCTGGCACCTTCATCTTGGCCTTCCAGCCTCCAGACTGTGAGATGACACATTTGTGTGGTTTAAGTCACTCAGTCTGTGGTCATTTCTTATGGCAGCTTGAGCTGACCAATACGTTACCCTTCCTACTCTTGTATCCCCTATTAAGCTAGTACTATTCTTAATTTATTCTTATGGGAAGAGCCTCACATTACCAGTAGTTTGAAGAGCTAATCATATCCTTAATTAAAAATAAGTAAGAAAGTCACTTAAAATCTTGACATACAGTGTATGGTAAAAGAATGGTTATTTATGCCTGGAGATTATCCGCATTCTACAACGTCTGCTGTGAATACATATTTTGTGTTGTCTATTTCAAGCTTCTCACCTTTTCTGCAAATAAAGATCATCTCAGAGGCCTCAAGTTCTGTACCCGTGATGGTTATAATCAAATCCAGAAACAATGCTTTGGAGTCTGTATTTGCCACCTGAAAGGACAGTGAGTAAAATTGAATTCCTGGTCCTCTTAGAACTAGTGGAATTCCTTTCCATGGAAGAAAACCAGAATATTTTTGTAATTAAAATAGCTATATAGCTGTAGGCAGAAAAGCAAATGAAAAAAAGAGAGGCAGGGATAACTTTCCATTCTTGATTTTATCATGCTGCTGTTTTAGAAAAAAAGAAGGAAGCCAGGATATAGAGCGCCAGTTTGTACCTACAGTATGCTTTGTATTCTCAGTTGAAATACTGCAGCAGTTAGATTATTTGATAGAAATGTGTGGCTTATCCAGAAGACTGGCTTTCAACAGGGTGTGAATTAAGGTTAGTAGGTCTGCACCATCCCGAAACCCACCTGCTTGGCTCCACCATCACACCTGAAGTTCCTGTCACCAGCATCCTCTGTGCAACCTGCTATCATGATACAGACCTGGGAGAGTAACTTCTTATTGGGAATCTCCCTAATAAAAAAATCAACACTTGTTAGAGAAAGGAAGAAACCAGGACTGTGAGGCCGACTTCTGCAGTAGAGGAATCCAATTACAACCCAGTTCTGAAATGATTCTTGGGTGGCCTTGGGCAAATAGCCTGTTTTCATTTCTTTAAAATAAAAGCACTAATTAGAGATGATCTCTTCTTGACTAGTTCAGTTCTGAAGGTTCCAGAAATCAAAGGTAAATATTTTTGTTTTTGGCTTTTTGGCTTTTTGTTTTTGGCTTCACTTTTGGCTTTTTATTTTTTTATTTTTTGAGACAGAGCTCTTGTCACCCAGGCTGCAGTGCAGTGGCACGATCTTGGTTCAATGCAACCAGCCTCCACCCCCTGGGTTCAAGCAATTCTCCTGCCTCAGCCTCCTGAGTAGCTGGGATTACAGATGCCTACCACCATGCCCAGCTGTTTTTTTTGTATTTTAGTAGAGACGGGTTTCATCATGTTGCCCAGGCTGGTCTTGAACTCCTGACCTCAAGTGATCCACCCACCTTGGCCTCCCAAAATGTTGGGATTACAGATGTGAGCCCCATTCCTGGCCAGCATTCTTTTTTTAAAATAATAGTTTTAATTTTTTTTTTTAGATTCAGAGGATATATTCAGGTTTGTTGCCTGGGTGCATAGCATGATGCTGAGGTTTGTGGTACAATTGATCCTGTCACTGAGAATCTGAATATAGCACCCAATAGTTTTGTAGCCCTTGTCCCCCCACCACAGTACTCCCCAGTTTCTATTGTTGCCATCTTTATGTCCATGAGTACCCAGTGTTTAGCTCTCACTTATAAGTGAGAATACACAGTGTTTGGCTTTCTGTTCCTGGGTTCTAGGATATGGCCTCCAGCTGTATCCATGTAGCTGCAGAGGACATGATTTCACTTTTTATAGCTGCATAGTATTTCATGATATATATGTACCACATTTTCTTTATCCAGTTCACTATTGATGAGCACCTAGGTTGATTCCATGTTTTTGGTATTGTGACTAGTGCTGGGATGAAACATATGAGGACATGTTTCTTTTTTTGGTAGAACGATCTATTTTCTTTTGGATATATATCCAGTAATGGGATTGCTGGGTTGAATGGTAGTTCTGTTTTAAGTTTTTTGAGAAATCTTTAAAACCCTTTTTGCAGTGATCCAACTAATTTACATTCTCACCAACAATGTGTAAGCATTCCTTTTCTCCACAGCCTCGTCAGCATCTGTTCTTTTAAAAATTTTTAATAATAGCCATTCTGACTATGTGAGATGGTGTCTCATTTTGGTTTTGATTTGCATTTCTCTGATGATTAGCAATGTGGAACATTTTTTCAGGTTTGTTGGCTGCTTGTATGTCCATTTGAAAAGTGTCTGTTCATGTTTTTTGCCCATTTTTAAAATGCAGATGATTTGTTTTTTACTTGTTGGGTTATTTAATTCCTTATAGTTTCTGGATATTGACCTTTGTCAGAAACATAGTTTGCAAATACTCTCTCTCATTTTGTAGATTGTCCTTCTCAGCATTCTTGATTCAAATTCTATCATCTATTTAACTACCTATAGAAACTTAGACAAATGATTTAACATCTTAGTTGTTTCCTCATCTGAAAAAAAATGCGATTAATATTAAATAATATAGGGAAAGCTGCTTATGTATTATATGGCACATAATAGGCCACAAGCAGCTAGCTGTTACCTTTTCTTCTGATCAAAAAATGTGAATGTGCATCTTAGTATAATATTGGTCATTTTTATCTGCTTTTTGGACATTTGGTTTGAGTTACATATTTGATACATAGATTCCTAACTGCATTTCAGAAATGTTAAAAATTTGAAATCATTTATTAGGAAAAGCTGGTACACTTGTGATCTGCTTTATCTTCCTTTTATTGTAGCCCCAACCAGAGGTTTCATGCCTGTATTTTGCCGCTACATCTTTGGGACTGCCAGCTCCTTGGCTGGACTTGCATGCTCATTGCACTCCCCTGTGCTCTGGAGCAGGGAGGCTTATCAGCACAGAAAGTTAAAATTTGCTGAAGCCATCTGTCTTTTGTTGGAGGAGGCAGCTAAGCCATAAGTTGTAGCTACTGTTTTAACAGATTTGCAAATAGGGTGGGTCTGGCTTAGGCCCGAGTAACTAACTGGGCTCATGTGCACTAATTTAAGATCCACTGCCAGAGTGAAAATCTCCCTTAGATATCAGGCTCTGTTATTTGCAGGGTGTCAATTAAGGTAACTGGATAGAAGATCAAGAACACAAAGGACAGGAAGGTAGGACCTATATTTTACATATGCTGGGGGAGAGACACAATTTTGTGGAAATCTGTTTTATTGTGCCGAAATATTTGTATGTGTTATGCCTATCTCATGCTAATAGGAAAATCGAACCCTAGTTATCATATTTTGCTATGGAGTGATGATTAAGCGTGATGTCATCTATCAACCTGTCTTGTTCAATTTATGCCAAACATTCAGTCTTAATAGCATTTATCGTTTCCTGGCACTGTGTGATGTATACAGTGTTATACATAGTAACTAGTTTTTTATTCGTCTGTTATCTGTCTTTTACACTCAACGTTGTACTCCAGAAAGTCAGGGGCTATTTTTGATTTTGTTCACTGCTATATTCCCAGTGTGTAGAATAGTTCATGGCACATGGTAGGTGTTCATTAAATATTTGCTGAATGGAGGCACCTAATACTCTATGAAGACAATGTAGAACAGTAACTTAGAGAAAGGGTTGGCAAACTAAGGCCCAAAGGCCAAATCCAGTTCACCACCTGCTCTGTGTGTGTGTGTGTGTGTGTGTGTGTGTGTGTGTGTGTGTGACTCAGGGTCTCTCTCTATCATCTAGTCTGGAGTAGCATGATGTGATCATAGCTCATTGCAGTCTTCAACTTCTGGGCTCAAGTGATTCATCTCAGCTTCTGGAGTAGTTGTGACCACAGACATATGCCACCATGCCCAACTAATTTTTAAACTTTTTAAATAGCTCTTTGAAGAACAAAGCTAACTCCTCAGCAGTGTGCCAAGAGTCAACCGAATTTGTTAATTTTTTTTTTGTAATATCAGGGTCTCACCATGTTGCCCAGGCTGGTCTCAAACTCCTGGGCTCAAGCGAGGGTCCTGCCTTAGCCTCTCAGATACAGATACAGGTGTGAACCACTGCCTTGGCCCTGCTCTTTTAAGTAAAGTTTTATTGGAACACAGCCACACTTGTTTGTTTACATACTACCTATGGCTGCTTTTGCACTATAGCTCAGAGTTGAGTAGTTGCAACAGAGACCATATGATCCATGAAACCTAAAATGTCTACTCTCTAGTCATTTATGGAGTTGCTGAGCCCTGGGTTTAAGCATGGGCCTTGGGATCCACTAGATTTGGATTTACTGTCTGGTCACTTGGTAGCTGTGAGGGCAAGTGATTTAAGCTCAGATTTTGGTTGCCTCATGTGGAAGATGGTACTAACGACTTTTATCTCATTGAATAGTTGCAAGGGTTCACCAAGATGAAATATCAGGAAACATTAGCTACTAATATGGAGCCAAGTGTGCTGGGAATTTTGCTTATTGGCAACCTCTTCATTGTGCAGGATACTTTGCCAGATACTACACAAATGGAGATTATGGAGGCCTGACCTTTTCTCTGTGTGGCAGCTGAACGGTACCTGTAGATTTTCTACACTCTGTCTTCTTTGATCCCATTGCTATGTAGTTGTTTCTGCTGTGTATAGGCAAATTTTTAAAAGTAAAGGTAGTTTCTAGAAATAGTGGTTGCTTTGTCATAACAGATTATTAAAACTATAATCTCAGAAGTCAGAATAAGAGGCCGGGCGCTGTGGCTCATGCCTGTAATCCCAGCACTCTGGGCAGATCACGAGGTCAGGAGTTTGAGACCAGTCTGACCAACGTGGTGAAACCCTGTCTCTACTAAATAAATAAATAAATAAGTGAGCAAGCCAGGAGTGTTAGCGCATGCCTGTAATCCCAGCTACTCAGGAGGCTGAGGCAAGAGAATCGCTTGAACCCAGGAGACAGAGGTTGCAGTGAGCCGAGAGCACGCCATTGCACTGCAGTCTGGGCGACAGAGCAAGATTACGTCTCAAAAAAAAAAAAAAAAAAACCAATATGATTTGATTTTTACTGTTAAGTTCTGCTTCACTTAAAATGAGAACCAAAAAAAGCTAGTTTCTACTTGTGGATGTGCTTCTGTAAATACATTCCTTTAGAGGTGACCAGAACAATAAAGCAATAAATAGAAATACCATCTACCAGTACAATTGCTATAAACTAATGAAAAAATGACATGTATTCAAAAGTAATATATTGTTTTTGAATATTTGGGAAATACACAGGAATATGATGAAAGTGATTAAAAATTACAAATATTCCCACTACACAGAGAAAAATTTGACTTTTAATGTTTCTCTCCCACTGAAAGATCAGAGATGATATTGTAAAAATAATTTTCTATCACCCCCTTTTAAACTTAATATTATAAATTTTGTCCAAAGGCACAATATTTTAAACATTTTTTTTACCAATTTTTTATTTTGAGAAATATCTGCCCTGCAGAAAAGTGCAAAAAGTAGTAAAGTAACACCTGTATATTCTTTCCTTAGGATCGCCAATTATTTTTATTTTGCCATTTTAATTTTATCTCTACAAGTTCGTTTTGGTGAGCCCTAAAGATGATTTTTAAGGGCTACACATATTTAATCCTGTGTATGTATCATAGTTAATCATTTTCTTCTCAGGAATAGATTAATTTGTTCTTTTAC
This sequence comes from Cacajao melanocephalus, assembly GCA_963573385.1. NCBI lineage: Eukaryota > Metazoa > Chordata > Mammalia > Primates > Pitheciidae > Cacajao > Cacajao melanocephalus. Next base: position 23,007 of record CAUYLG010051361.1, on the reverse strand, counting down.
CTTTTTTTTCTATTTAAAATATATTACACTGAGCGTCCATGCTAAGTAGTATACATATAAGATCTAACTTTAAAACTATAACCCTGAGGGATAAGTGTTACAGAAGATAGGATTACAGCTTAGAGAATTTAAGTAACCTGCCAAAGATCAAATAGCTAATAAGTGGCAGAGCTAAGACTTGAATCCTGGTTTATTGGGCTTAGAACTCTGTGTTTTTAATCACTTCATAGTACTATCTGTCTGCTGCCATCTTAGATGTTAACTCTTCTACAAAACCTTCGCAACTCCTGTCTCTTCACACTTCCTTTGCTCCTCGCGCACTGTCTACTTAGATGGGTAGTAGGCTATTTCAGCGTAACTTCTCTTTTTTGTTGTTTTTTTGAGATGGAGTTTTGCTCTGTCGCCCAGGCTGGAGTGCAGTGGCACGATCTCGGCTCACTGCAACCTTCACCTCCCAGATTCAAGCAATTCTCCTGCCTCAGCCTCCCAAGTAGCTGGGATTATAGGTGCCCACTACTATGCCTGGCTAATTTTTATATTTTTAGTAGAGAAGGGTTTCATCATGTTGTCCAGGCTGATCTCAAACTCCTGGCCTCAAGTGATCCATCTGCCTCAGCCTCTCAAAGTGTTGGGATTACAGGCGTAAGCCACCATGCCCGGCCAGGATCACTTGTTTATTTGTCTTTCTCTGTCATTAGACCATGAGCACGTTTTGCCTTGGATCTGTATTAGTCATCTCTTACTCCTACTTTCTGACATATGGTAGTTGCTTAGTAAATATTTATCAAATAAATAAATGAATCGTTGAAAGCTTCTTAATGCATATTACCAAATTGCTCTACATAAATCTTGTACTAGTTTAATTTAACTAGGATGATTTCTGTTACTGAACTCACCACCTACCAACATTCAGTGTTAAGACTCAAACAGCGCGTTGTTTGGGCCATTTTATGTTCTCATCACTCTTACACATTTCTTTATGAGAAAGATGTGGGTTTGTTCCATTTTATTAAATAAAATTTTAAAAATGAAAGCTATTGTTTTCTTAATAAAATACATGTACGTTGAAGAAAATTTGTTAAATTAGGAGCCATAGAAAACAAAAGTACCAAAAATTCCACTGTTCTGAAGCTAATTTTTAAATTAAAAAACCTACTGGTGTTTTCCTATCTAAAAATAAACTGTCTGTTGTCTTTATTTCTTTAAATAATAATTACTTAGACTATTTTTCTATGCATTAATGAGCCTTTGAAAACTAAAATTTCAAAAACTGTGTAATGTTCATCTCACAAAAAAAATATATTATCAGAACATAGCTATGGGGAACAGTTTAGGACATAAATATTTGTGCATATTACTAGTCACTTAATATCTTAAATGAAAGTATTTCAAATATGCAGAAAAGTTCAGGTATTAGTAAAACAAATACCCAAAAGTCTACTATACAGATATTTACGGCTATCTAATAACTCTACATGTAGGCTAGGAACTCGTTCTACAAATAAAGTGATTAGAAAGAAATTGATGTTTACCATTTGAGATGTTTCTATCTTGGTATCTCCTAGTTTATGTTAAATGGATGCTAGATTTGCTAATTTGTGCTAATGCAGTTCAAGCTGTCCAAGATCTATTGTGTTTATGCAGTCCTTTTTCTTTGATTTCTTTGGGGACACTCGTTTAAAATAACTTTTCCTTGACTGTTGCTTTAAGAGCTGTCACAGCTGCAGATACAGCTGCAATCTTTTTCAGTTTTAACTAGAAAGTCATCATTTACACTTCCTTGAACACAGCTGGATATGTTCTTTTTTCCTGGTTGGTGGCAATGTTATACAGCTATTTATTTGACTCTATGTTGATGCATACAAACTGGGTGAAACCATTATGAATTATTGGATGTAATTTTTATCATCTTATGCTATTTTGGGGGTTATATATTGCTTTCACTGCCACTAATTTCAACAAGAGAAAAGTGTATAAATCATAATGACAGAGCTAACTACAATTCTTGTCAAAATTGTTGGCTTATTCTTTGGATCCATTGCATTTATGCTCTACAAATTAGAGTATCTAATTTGTAGTCTGCCTTCCAATACTTATGTTTTTTAGTGTGCTGCCTACTTGAATGTACATGTAAAACATTATAGAAAGAAATGAAGGCCGGGTGCGGTGGCTCACACCTGTAATCCCAGAACTTCAGGAGACCAAGGCAGGCAGATCACCTGAGGTCAGAAGTTTGAGACCAACCTGGCCAACATGCTGAAACCCGGTCTCTACTAAAAATACAAAAATTAGCTGGACTCAGTGGTGCACACCTGTAGTCTCAGCTATTCAGGAGGCTGGGGCTGGAGAATCACTTGAACATGGGAGGCAGAGGTTGCAGTGAGCCAAGATCATGACACTGCCCTCCAACCTGCATGAAAGAGGAAGACTCCATATAAAAAAAAAAAAAAGAAATGAGTACATAAGCACCCACCCCTGAGGAATATCGTCTCATTCCTTGCCAAAAAAAAAAAAAAATCTCATCTCCTTTTCGAAAAATATCATCTCATTGTCTTGCCAATCAATTCCAAAGAACTCAAACAATTAACCAAGTTAGTATAGTTTTCCCTTTTTGTTCAATAGAGGAAAGATTTGCTAACTCTGACACACATGAGAACAGCTTATGAAATATTTTATTGGTTTTTGCTCTATTGCTCATTACTGTTTCATATAAATATAAAATTATATATGTGATTTGTGCATTATATATATTGTGCATATCTCATTCATGCGTAAGTACATGCTTCATACATTAAACATGTATTTTTTCACCATGCTTAGATCCAGTTTATTCAAGGAAAAAAAAAGCCAAAATTTTCTTCAAAGATCAAAAGCAGCTATCAATGGTTGGAGAACTTAAATTTTTGCCTCCAATTCTTTTTGTTTTCTTGAGCTCTGTATGAAGAAATCTACAGCTCAGACTGTGTCTGGTGTTTGTACGTATCAAGCTCTTTAGCCAGAAGGAAGAACAAGGCAAACGAAACACATCCCTTAGTACTTAGTTCTTTCTTTCTCACTTTCCTGATATGAGAGAGTGACACGCACTCCTGAGCAAAGAGACTGTAAGACGGGGATCTCTAGAATCCCGGGAGGATCGGGGGCTGCATAGCAGTTACTTCATCTTACATAGTCAAGTCTGGGATGAGAGAAGGGGTTTAATCTAGGGCCCACAGCTGGTAAATTATGTCAAGATCAAATCCTGGTTTTTCTCACCCTTACAGGTAATATTTAATGTCAGCATTCCCTTTATTGCACTTTTCTTCACCCTAGGGTGACAGCTCTCACAAAGTTCAGTCCTGGAACAATATGTTTGATAATTCCATGCTAACAGGATCATATACTAATGGTACTGAAGTGTTTGATTTTTTTTTCTTCCCAGGATTCATACCTGTGTGTAGCCTTGGAGTGGCTCAAGTGGGCAGGATGAACTTTGGAAAGGATGTCAGCACCTTGAAATATTTCACCATCTGTGGCTTACAAGAGGGCTATGAACCATTTGCCGTTAATACAAACAGGGATATTACCATGTGGCTGAGCAAGAGGCTTCCTCAGTTTCTCCAAGTTCCATCAAACCATGAACATATAGAGGTTTGCTTTCTCTTTAAAAATCAGGCCATTTCTAAAAAGCAGGAAAAGAATATACATAGGAGTTTCTGCTTAGACAATTATTGTGGCTTACTTAAAATGGTGACCTTGATGTGTTACCTAGTAGTTGAATCTAAGCAAAGATGGTACTTTATAGTAGCTATCAGTGGATGGGAAACTTTTAAATTTTTGCTTTCAATTCTTTTCTTGAGCTATGTATGAAGAAGTCTATAGCTCAGATTGTGTCTGGGGTTTCTGCGCATCTTTAGCTAGAAGAAAGATCAAGGCAAAAGGAACCACATCTATTCTCAGATTAGATACTTTACGAGTAGCTTATTAGACTAATTAAAGATAATTTCCTTTTTATGTATAGGCAACGTCAGGTTGAATCTGGATATATATAATTACAAATTTCCCAAAACGTCTTTAGAGTCAGAAGCAGAACTCTATGACTATATCTGTAGCGCAGTACTCTGTTTAATCATTTCTTATGAAATGACTCCATGTGTGGACCGCATTTGGGATTCTGAAAACGTGATGTGCCTTAGTCATCTTTAGAACCAGGAAATTGACAATGGTGATTGGAATGTGAACTATTGCTTCTTCATTTGCTAGGTGACCAGAATAGACGGCACCATAGACAGTTCCCCATGCTTAAAGGTCACTCAGAAGTCTTTTGGTTCTCAGAACAGCAACACTGATATTATGTTTTATCGCCTGAGCATGCCGATAGAGTGTGCAGAGGTCTTCTCCAAGACTGTGCCTGGAGGGCTCCCTGGGGCTGGCCTTTTTGGGCCCAAGAATGATTTGGAAGACTATGATGCTGATTCTGACTTTGAGGTTCTAATGAAGACAGCTCATGGCCATCTGGTGCCTGATCGTGTTGACAAAGACAAAGAAGCTACTAAACCAGAGTTTAATAACCACAAAGATTATGCCCAGGAAAAGCCCTCTCGTCTGAAACAAAGGTTACTAACTTATATGTTATGATTTTAAATTTATAGTTATGTGAGGAGTTTTACAGTCAAAAGTAAAGGGTCTCCTAGTGCAAATTTTTTCCTCCTCTTCCTCTTTGAGTAAAGGATTCTATAGGGAAAAATAAATCAACCTGTTCGTCATCTAATTTGTTAGCGTAGATGCAGTCTATCTCAAGAGTTACTTTTTAAGATGTCTGTGTTTACATTCTTGCCTGAAACTTGAGTATTTTCTCCAAATAGTATTTTTTTATGATAAAGGCAGCCAGTTATTTTAACATCCTTTCTTGTACTAAATCAGAGTTTTCAGTCTCAACACTGTTGAGAATTGTCCGTTTGCCCGACAATTCTTTGTTGAGGACACGTCTTGGACATTGAAGGATCCTGAGCAGCATCCTGATCTCCACCCACTAGACACCAGTAGTACTCCATCCCCCAAGCTGTGAGAACCAAAAATATCTATCTCCAGATAGTCCCAGATATTCCCCAGGAAGCAAAATCACCCAGGTGTAAGGCAACTCAATTGATTATATGCTCATATTTGAAGTAGGAAGAACATTTTAATGTTGCTTATTGTTAGTCCTCTAAAATATTTCAGATTTTTGTTGAGACGAACAAAGCCGGATTACAGCACGAGCCATTCTGCAAGACTCACTGAAGATGTCCTTGCTGATGATCGGGATGACTATGACTTCTTGATGCAAACGTCCACGGTATGAGGTTGCAGCTTTTGTCGTTTATTTCTATATGTCACTTTGCCTTACATCTTAAATGACACATACTGATTCATCATATTTAGTAACATTACTTTTAAAATATCTGCTTCTACTTTTGGATATATTTTTGGGACCAAAAGTTTGAAAAAAGTTTATATATTATGTTGGATATTATTCAAAAAAAAAGCTATTTTAGGAAAAATATTTTTACTGGCAGGTATAATCTTAATTTTACTATCTTGTTTCTTGACAAAATTTTAAATTGCCCTTGAATTTTTCGACTATATATGATTTTCTTCATCTTACTGAACGTCTAAAGGAAGATCCATTATAATTTGTGAGAGGTCAAGCTTTAATCAGTTCCATCGTAAATTTTCAAAGTTACTTCTTCTAAAATGCTACATTGAAAAAATATTTAGTTGTGTTCGTTATGAAGTGCTCCCATATTTGAGTTTGATGTTCACATGTTAGATCTGAACTCTTTCAAAGTGAGCTTAGGCTAGGCGTGGTGGCTCACCCCTGTTATCCCAGCACTTTGGGAGGCTGAGGCGGGTGGATTACCTGAGGTCAGCAGTTTGAGACCAGCCTGGCCAACATGGTGAAACTCCGTCTCTACTAAAAAATATGAAAACTAGTGGGCTTGGTACCTGTAATAGCAGCTACTCGGGAGGCTGAGGCAGGAGAATTGCTTGAACCCAGGAGATGAGGTTGCAATGAGCTAACTTAGTGCCACTGCACTCCCACCTGGACGACAGAGTGAGACCCTGTCTCCAAAAAAAAAAAAAAAAAAAAAAAAAGTAAACTTAAGATGTCAAAATGTTATATGTCAGAGAAAGAAAAGGCCAAGTGTGTGCAAAAAGGTGGGTGACAAGAATAAAAACCCAAACATTGGCCAGCTGAGGCAGGAGAATCTTTTGAACCCCAGAGGCAGAGGCTGCAGTGAGTTGAGATTGCGCCACTGTGCTCCAACCTGGGTGACAGAGTGAGACTGTCTCAAAAAAAAATAAAATAGTTCCAACATAGATTTGCATACATGTATAAGCTTGAAGGATTTGAAGCTTTCTTATTCTTAATGGATTCATGATTTTATTAACATATACTGTATATATGTATATTACACACATGTAGTATACACACACATGCTTACCAGTACAAAAAGCCTTAAATCACTCAGCATGTTTGCTCAGATCACGTCTTTTCTCCCTTTCCTGTTATTTCTTATTTAATTCAGGATCTTTGGTAAAAGACCTTCCTTAGTTTGTAGTGTGAGTTCTTTGTGCCTACGATATTTTCATTCACCCAACGGTTTTAAAACAAGAAGTAAATTCTTAAGTAATTCAAAGACTCAGACACAGCATCGCAAATCCAAGTTCTGTTTTGTTTTACTTTGCCAATATTCGGTTTTGCTCCCTTCACAGTACTATTACTCGGTGAGAATCTTTCCTGGACAAGAACCTGCTAATGTCTGGGTGGGCTGGATTACATCAGACTTCCATCAGTATGACACAGGCTTTGACCTGGACAGAGTTCGCACAGTAACAGTTACTCTAGGAGATGAAAAAGGAAAAGTGCATGAAAGGTTGGTTTTCCTCAATTTTTTTTACAAGAATGACATATGAAAAAAATATTGGTGAACCTAGCTATTCCTTTTTCTTGGATTTTGTGACTAAGATATTTCTATGTATAGGAACAATATAATCAAACCATTAATGTCAGTGTCCTTTTTGTCACTCATACAAACCAGTAGGGAATCTAAATGTATTAAACATGCAAACATTATACAGTAGGAGAAATGCAGTCTTTTGGGGTAATGATCATGTATTCCTTCAGGTAACATGACTAACACCTTGGGTTACCGATACTTACCTTTTGTTTTAGGGATGAGAGATGGGTGAATGTGAGGCTTTTAACAAATGACTTGATATATATCTTGGGAACTGGCTATGTGGTGGGGAGAAAACTGTGAAGACGACATGGGCTGGTAGTTTAGACCAGGTGGACACATTTGAACTCAGACTGAGGAGCAGTGGGTTCTTTCCTCAGCTTTGCCATTGACTCGCTGTGTGGCTTTGGGTAAGTCAGTTACACTTTCTGTGCCATCTTTTTTCATTTGTAAAGCAAACCAAACTCAAACCAAACCTTCAAAAAAGTGAAGAAGGCTATCTTCCTTGCAGAACAAGACAAGAGAAGATCTGACCATTGGCTTCTACCTCTTGTGCCCATGCGTCCTCTCTGATCTGCTGTGACAGGTCTCAGAAAGAGTCCTTGATAACATTGCTTTTCTTCTATACTTGCACCATCATTTTTTGGGAAACTCATTTTCCTTTCCTCAGGTTGTAACATATGAAGCGTAATGGACTTAGCATTTGCAATGGGAGCCCAGCAAAATTCCTTAATGAAGAGCTCTTTACATAAGTATGGGACAAAAACATGTCTCCAGGAATATTTTTGGGGGCCACACTTAATTTTCAGGGATGGCAACAATATAAATAAAGAACTCAATATAGGGATGGGATAACTGAAAGATGATTTTGTTGTAGGAAGCGGAAGATAGGGAAGTGTCATTGGATTTTACATACATAGTATGAAGAAATGCAGCCTACATTTGATTACTCAAAAACTGATTTATCGCAGCCTTTTTGCTCTTTTCCTTCTGCTTGCCTGGCTTTAGCCTTTTTTGTTAGTTTTGTTAATATGTTCACTGTATAGTGGTAGAGAAAGAGAATGCTGATAAGGCTCTGATTACTTAACTTTGTTACCGTCTCTAGCAAAAATTTTAGGGAAGGTGAAAATTAGGTGGCATTTGTGGTTAACATCACTGGGGTTTTTTTTGCATGTTCTAGCTAAGTCTGTCTCTCAGATCACTGGGAATTGTCCAGAAAAGGGCGGCATTTTAGCCAAATTTTAAATATATGAAATCACTGATGGCTTATGTAGAGTTTGCCTAAGGACTTTGATAGTGTTTGGAAACAAATGCTCCTCATCTCAGAACAAGTGGTTAAAAAAAAAAAAATCAAAAAATATCCATGAGGTGAAAATTACAAATTTGGATGATTTTTAAATAGTTAAACTTTTTTGAACCTCAGAAAAAGGTCCAGTTTGGTTTGAGTTTTTGGAGAGAAGGTGCAGGTCAGTTCTTACTTGGTTCCAACTTGTTGACCTGTCTTCATTAGGTGTGAAATGTAGAGACGTATAAGACCTGATTCAGAACGTCCACTGCAGTCAATGGAGTTTTGCTCAGAATCACAGAATCGGGCCCATTGTGCACCTCTCCCATTACAGCATGAGCTTGTTGCTTGCGCAGCATAATTTAGTTAGTTTGCAAGATATACCTGCTTTCTCTTTTATCTGTGGTTGTACAAAGATAAAAATATTCTTTTGAAATTCAGCATCAAACGCAGCAACTGCTATATGGTATGTGCGGGTGAGAGCATGAGCCCCGGGCAAGGACGCAACAATAATGGACTGGAGATCGGCTGTGTGGTGGATGCTGCCAGCGGGCTGCTCACATTCATTGCCAATGGCAAGGAACTGAGCACATATTATCAGGTACGTGGTCAGTGATGGTATCAGGCTTCAAGGGAGGAAGACCTTTTCCCCATTAAAGGAAAACACAGTTTGTAAGATCAAAAAGTAAAACAGACACATGTGCATGTGCTCCTGGTCTGAAAACCAGCCAAGCAGACCTGCCCTCAGCAAGCCCCCTCCCATAGCTGTCTCAGCTCCTGCACTCCCGTGACCTAAGAACCAGCTTGATGGGCTTACACCAACAAAGCTGCACAATCACCACCACAAATGCCTGTAGCTAGATCACGAAGGTGCTCAAACATGCTGCTGACATAAATTACAGCTGAAGAATCTGCACAGATACTACACTACTGTATCCACCCAGAACCAAAGCCAGTGTATCCTACCCAACCAACTTGGACCCCATCTACAGGAAAAACTATTTTCCTACAAAAGCTACTTCATAAAACTGGAAGAGGCTACTGTTTTACCAGATGAGCAGATATAAAAGGAGCACATGAAACATGAGAATGGAAGGTAACATGACTCCTTCAAAGGAACACAGTAATTCTCTAATAACAAATACTCCTGCCCAAAATAAATTTACAAAATGCCTGGAAAGAAATTCAAAATAATGACCTCAAGGGAACTCAGTGAAATACAATAAAATGCAGATACTTCAGCAAGATTAGGAAAACAATTTATGATCTGAATGAGAAATTTAACAAAGAAATATATGTAATAGAAAACAACTAAATAGAAATCTTGGAACTGAAGAGGTCAATAAATGAAATAAAATATACAACTGATGGTTTCAACAACAGACTAGATTAAACATAAGAAAGATTTTATGAACTTGAAAACAGTTATTTTGAAATAACCCATCCAGAGAGAGAAAAAGAAATAAGAATAAGAAAGAAGGAAGAAAGCCTATAGAACTTATGGGATGCCACTGAGCAATGGAGAAAGGCACAGAAAACATATTTAACAAAATAGTGACTAAAAATTTTCCACATCTTTGGAAAGATATGGACATCCAGACCCAGGAAGCTCAAAGGATCCCAATGAAATCAACCCAGAAAGGTCCTCTCCAAGGCACATTATAATCAAACTGTCAAATATCAAAGAAAAAGAATTCTAAGAGCAGTGAGAGAATAGCACCAAGCCATATATACTGGGATTTCAATTTGACTGTCAGCAAGTTTCTCAGCAGAAACCTTGAAGGCTAGGAAAATGAGATGATATAGTCAATGTACTGAAAGAACAACTGCCAACCAAGAATACGATGTCTAGCAAAGCTATCTTTTGGAAATGAAGGAGAAATAGATACTCTGAAGAAAAGCAAAAGTGGAATGAATTCACCACCTCTGGACCTAACTTAGAAGAAATGCCTAAAGCAGTGCTATAGTTGGGAGCATGAAAACATGTAAAAGTATAAAACTCATTCACAGAAGTAAATTTTAAATCAAACTCATAATAGTACAGTACTGAAATGGTGCTATGCCAAATCTGTTAAACCTCTAGTACTCTAGTATGAAGATTAAAAATCAAAATTGTCAAAAGTAACTACAGCTACAAATAGTTATTAAGGAACACACAATATATAGAGATGTAAATTAAGGCAACAGAAATACAAATTGTGAGGGGAGGGTAAAAGTCCAGAGTATTTTTTCGCAACCAAAGATATCAACTTAAGGTAGTCTATTATAACTACAATATTGTTTATCTTACTTTCATAGTAACAACAAAGAAAAAATTGCAGCAGTCACGCTGAGAAAGGGAAGAGAGAAAGGAATAAATGAAGGATCTAGAAAACAATGAACAAAATGTCAGGAATAACTCCTTACCTATCAATAATAACCTTTAATGTAAATGGATTAAATTGCCCAATTAAAATATATAGAGTGGCTACATGGATAGAAAGCAAGACTCAACTGTATGCTGCCCAGGAGAGATTCACTTTACCTGTAAGGACAGACAGACTGAAAGTGAAGGGATGGCAAAAGATACTCAACGCAAATGGAAACTGAGAGTGAGCCGAAGTAGCTACACTTATATGACGTAAAATAGATTAAATTTACAAAATGTAAAAAAGAGACAAAGGTCATTATTTAATAGTAAAAGGATATAACAATTAAGAGGATATAACAATTGTAAATATATATGCACTCAACACTGGAGCATCCCAATGTGTAAAGTGTATTTTATCTAAAGGGAGAAATAGGCTTCAATATAACAATAGTAGGGGACTTCAACACCCCACTTTCAGCAACCACAGATAATCCAAACAGAAATTCAACAAGGAAGCAATAGATTTAAACTGCACTCCAGACCAAAGGGGCATAAAAGACATTTACAGAACATTCTATCCAATAGCTGCATAGCTGAAGAATACACATTATTCTCAACTGCTCAAGGGGCATTCTCCAGGATAGATCATACGTTAGGCCACAAAACAAATCTTAAAAAATTTAATATGATGGAGATGATATCATATATATTTTCTGATCACATGGACATTAAACAACATGCCCCTGAATAACCAGTGGGTAAATTTAAAAATTAAAAGAGAAATTAAAAATTTTATTGAGACAAAAATGTAAACACAACATACCAAAAGCTATGGAATACAGCAAAAGCAGTTCTAAGAGGGAAGTTTACAGTATTAAATACCTACATTTAAAAAGTAAAAAAAAACCCACCTAATATTGCACCTCAAGAAACCACAAATACAAGAACAAACTAAACCCCAAATTAATAGAAGGAAATAAATAATAAAAATTGGAACAAAAATAAAATAGAGACTAAACAATATAAAAGATTAATGATACGAAGAGCTGGCTTTCTGAAAAGACAAAACCAATAAACCTTTAGCTAGACTAAGAAAGAAAGAGATGACTCAAATAAATAAAATCAGCATTGAAAAGACATTACAACCTATACCACAGAAATACAAAGGATAGTGGGAAAATATTATGAAAAATCATATGCCAACAAATTGGATATATCCCAAACCTAGAAGAAATGGATAAATTTCTAGATATAAACAACCTACCAAGACTGACTTGTGAAAAAATAGAAAATCCGAGCAGATTAACAGTGAGTGAGGAAATTGTATCAATAATGAAAAGTCTCTATCAAAGAAAAGCTCAGGACTAAATGGGGGAAAAGCTGAAAGCTTTTTTTCTAAAGTCTGGAACAAGACAAAGAACTTTCACCACTTCTGTTCAGCATAATACTAGAAGTCCTAGCCAGAGAATTCGGCAAGAGAAAGAAATAAAACGCATACAAATTGGAAAAGAAGTCATCAAATTGTCTCAGTTTGTAGATGACATTATCTTTCTTATAATACCTTAAAAAGTTTACTAAAAGGCTGTCAAAACTAATAAATTCAGTAAATTTGCAGAATACAAAAAGAGCGTACAAAAATCAGTATTTCTTTACACTAGTAGTAAATACTCTGAGAAAAAAATCAAGATAACAATGTCATTTATAATAGCCTTAAAAATCAGTTATCAGCCGGGTGTGGTGGCTCAGGCCTATAATCCCAGCACTTCGGGAGGCTGAGGTGGGCAGATTATCTGAGGTCAGTAGTTTGAGACCAGCCTGGCCAACATGGTGAAAACCCATCTCTATGAAAAATACAAAACAAATTAGCCAGATATGGTGGCAGGTGCCTGTAATCCAAGCTACTGGGGAGGCTGAGGCAGGAGAATCACTTGAACCTGGGAGGCAGAGGTTGTAATGAGCCGAGCTCACACTACTACACTCCAACCTTGGTGACATAGTGAGACTCATCTCAAAAAAAAAAATCATTTATCTAGGAATACGTTTAACAAAAGAGGTGATGGATCTCTACGCTGGAATCCATAAAACCTTGGTGAAATAAATTTTAGAAGACAGAAATAAATGAAAAGATATCCCATGCTCTTGGATTGGATGAGTTGGAAGAATTAATATTATTAAAATGTCTAGAGTACAAAAAGCAATCTACAGATTCAGTGAAGTCCTTATCAAAATACCAATGACATTATTCACAGAAATAGAAAAAATGATTCTAAATTTCTCGTGAAATCACAGACGACCCCAAGTAGTCAAAGCAATGTTGAGCAAAATAAATAAATGAAGCTGGAAACATCACACCACCTGAGTTTAAAATATGCTACGAAGCCAAAGTAACCGAAACAGTACCAGACTTGAAAATATACTACAAAGCTATAGTAACCAAAACAGACATATAGACCAATAAAACAGAATAGAGAGCCCAGAAACAAACCCATCTATCTATAGCCACCTGATTTTCAGCAAAGGTACTAAGGACATGCATTGGGGAAAGGACAGTTTCTTCAATAAATGTTACCAGGAAAATTGGATATTCACATGCAGAAGAATGAAACTGGACCCCTATTTTTCACCATATGCAAAAATCAACTCAAAGTAGATTCAAGACTTAAGACCTGAAACTATGAAACTAGTGGAAGAAAACACGGGGGAAACAGTTGATGACACTGGACTGGGCAAGGATTTTTTGGAGAAGACCTCAAAAGCACAGGCAACAAAAGCAAAAATAGACAACTTGGATTATATCAAACTAAAAATCCTCTGAACAGCAAAGGAAACAATCAACAGAATGAAAAGATAACCTACCTAATGGGACAAAATATTGCTAACTATACATCTGATAAGGGATTAATATCCAGAATACATAAGTAACACAAATAACAATAGTAAAAACAAACAATCTGATTTAAAAGGGGTCAAAAGACCTTAATAAACATTTCTCAAAAGAAGACATACAGATGGCCAACAGGCATATGAAAACATGCTCCATATCACTAATCATCAGCAAAGTGTAAATCAAAACCACGATATTACCTTTTTCCAGTTAGAATGGCTATTATCAAAAAGACAAAAGACAACAAGCGTTGGCAAGGATGTTGAGGAAACAGGAAATTCATACACTGTTGGTGGGAATGTAAATTAATATAGCCATTATGAAAAACAGTCTGGAGGTTTCCCAGAAAAATAAAAATATAACTACCATATGATCCAGAATACCCCATACTGGGTATATATCCCAAGGAAATAAAATCAGTATGTAGAAGGGATATCTGCATTCCTGTGTTTATCACAGCACTATTCACAATAGCCAAGATAAGGAATCAACTGAAGTGCCCATCTATAGATAAATAAATGTGGGATAGATACACAATGGAATACTATTTGTGTACCCATCAATGGATGAATCAGTGAAGACAATGTGGTGTATATACACAATGGAATACTATTTGATCATAAAAAAGAATGAGAGCCTGTCATTTGCACCAATATTGGTGAACCTAGAGGATATTGTGTTAAGTGAAATAAGCTAGACACAGAAAGAAAAACACTGCATTGCCCACTCATATGTAGAATCGAAACAAGTTAATCTCACGGAAGTAGTGAACAGGACAGTGGTTAACTGAGACTGAGAAGACTAGGAGAAAGTTGGGGAGAGGGATATCCAATGAATATAGGGTTAACATATAGAAGATATCCAATGGATATAGAGTTAACATTAGAGAGGAAGAATAAGTGCTGGTGTCCTATTGGACAGTAAGGTGACTATAGTCAACCCTCAGGTATTGTATATCTCAAAATAGCTGAAGAGAGGATGTTATACATTCTCACCACAAAGAAATGATAAGTGTTCAAGGTGCTAGACATACTAATTACCCTGATTGGATCATTACACAATGTATGCATGTATCAAAATATCATATTGTACCCCATTAAATATGTACAATGTGTCAATCAAAAAACAGTAAATTAGAAATTTTAATAAATGAAAAAAACAATTATATATGTTTACTTCTGTTAAATAATGACAGTGCCATAAGCCCTTCAGAGTAAACAAAATACATTCCCCCGCAGGCAGTGTTCACATAGTAATGAAATACTCTAATTCTTGAAGGAGCACATCAATCAATATGCAAGAAAGGAAAATCTCTGGGCTCCTTCTATAAAGTATTCCTTTGTTGTTATAAAGAAAATATTTTTTCCCTTGTCTTCTTTCATTACTAACATTATTAAATTCATTTGTTTATTTCAGGTGGAGCCAAGTACAAAATTATTTCCTGCAGTTTTTGCACAAGCTACAAGTCCCAATGTTTTCCAGTTTGAGTTGGGAAGAATAAAGGTAATGAAGACTCATTCCTGGTATTATATTTGTATTATTTTCTATTAGGATGCAGCATTCATTTATTCTGAAATGAATTCAATAAATTTGTACTGATATGAATCAAATAAATCATGCTTTCAAGAAAAGATAGCCTGCTTGAAAATCTCTTTCAGGTCACCAGGGTAACATAATGATTAACAAGTGTTTCTGTTTAGTTATTCTGTGTATATCATTCAATAAATGGCCTATATGAAACAAACAAACAAAAAAATGCCCGATTACACACATTGCAGTAATCATTGAACTCATGGGTGAGCTAATGAATGGACTTAAAGTCCTGAAACCATGCCACTTGTAATAGTGGTATGTATAGAATACTCCAGTAACATAAATGAAAGAACATCTCAGTTGGATGGGTTGGATCAGATAAAGCTTAAAGAAGAGGTAACATTTAGTTTGATTACTAAGTGTAAAATCGGAGCTCTTGGGGTTCATTTATTAGGAGATGTCATTCTAGGCAGAGGATGAGAAGAAACAAAAATATGTGAGTGAAAGTGCTGAAGGTTAGGTAATTCAGTCTTACTGTAACAAAGGATGGCTTCCCAAATGTGACTGGAGATTAAGATGGATAAAAGGTAGAACAAGTCCAAGTTGAAAAGGTCTTGTGTGGCATGTTAAAAGGTTAGCACCTATTACAAAGACAGGGGAAATCCATTTGAAATTTGAAGAAGCGGATTGAGTATAATGAAACTTGTTTTGGAAAAATATGTTATTAGTAATGTGGGGGTAAGCAAGAATGAGAATAGTCAGTAGCAATGAGGTATTGATAATTTGATACTGTCTATGTGGAAGACAGTGATGAGAGCCATGGAAGTCAGAATGAAAAATGATAACTGTGAACATATTTTGTAGAGGAAATTAATAGGATTTAGCAATGAACTGGACTAACAGAATTTGTAGATGAATTGGATTCAGGATCTCAAGAAGAGTGAGAGTCAATGGCTAATTTAAAATTTAGGTCGGACAATTTGGCAGTGCTAATGCAAAAAAGTAGAAGAGCTTGTTGAAATTCAGGGAAAAAAAAGATTGAACTTAATTGTGCAGTTGTAAAGCTGAGGTTCCAGGCACACATTGGAGTGAACAGAGTAGATAGTTTTATTAGGCTGGCTTGGTGACCTCGGACATTTTTCTTAAACCATGTGAGCTCAGTTTCTGCCTCTATAAAATGGGGTTCGCAGTATCTGTTTTATAAAGATGATATAATTAAACATCTTGAACAATGTTTTGTTTTGTTTTGTTTTTAAGACGGAGTCTCACTCCGTCACCCAGGCTAGAATGTAATGGTGCGGATTTGGCTCACTGCAACCTCTGCCTCCCAGGTCCAAGCAATTCTCTGTCTCAGCCTCAGGAGCAGCTGGAATTACAGGCATGTGCCACCATGCCTGGCTAATTTTTGTATTTTTAGTAGAGACAGGGTTTCACCATCCTGGCCAGGCAGGTCTTGAACTCCTGACCTTGTGATCCACCCGCCTCGACCTCCCAAAGTGCTGGGATTACAGACGTGAGCCACCACGACTGGCCCTTGAACAGTGCTTTATCCATGGTATCTGCTCAACAAATTTACATATAATATACATACATATGCATACATATATACACATATGTATACACAATTGTGTTAAAAAGAGCTATGCTGAAGATTAAAACTTTTGTCCTCAAGAAGTCAGCGTAATTCATCTTTGAGTGTGAATGGAATATTCGAGGGTAGATGTAGAGAGGGAGAAGAGATGACTGAGGAGAGAACCTGGTCATCTCAACCAAAAAAGAGGAACCTATGAGAGAAGCTGAGGGCAGAGCTGTCAGGAATGTTGGAGAACTGAAAGAGACATCTTAGCAGAAGCCAGGCGAGGATGGAGATTTATACGTAGGAGTGGCTAACATCAGATAGCAGATGCCACAGATGGACTAATACAACTCAGACTAAAGGAATCCCTGGCCTTTGTTCATGAAGAGGGCTTTGGTGGCCTTGCCAGAAGAATCTCGGCAAAACTATGGGAGAGGGGCCGGTCTCAGTGGCTCAGGCTTGTAATCCTAGCACTTTGGGAGGCAAGAGGATCCCTTGAGCCCAGAAGTTTAAAACTAGCCAGGGACACATAGTGAGACCCTCTCTCTATGAAAAAATAATTTAAAAAATATTTTAGGCAGATGTGGTGGTGCACACTGGTAGTCCCAGATCCTCCGGAAGCTGAGGTGGGAGGATCACATGAGAGCCCAGACATCGAGGCTGCAGTGAGCCGTGCTGGTGCCACTGCACTCCAGCCAGGGTGACAGAGAGACCTTGTCTGAATTATTATATATTAAAAAATGATGAGAGAAGCCATGTTACCATGAATTCAAGACTAGACATGAGAGAAGGGAGGCAGTGAGTTCAGGTGACTTTTTTTTTTACCCGCAAAATTTGACAGAGTGGTAGTTTCTCAGAAGCCTGATTGCTATATTGTCATCTACTGACATCTGACATTTCCATTGGATGACTAATAGCTATCACAAATTGAATGCATCCAGACTGGACTGCTCGCCCCTCCCTCCCTCCCTTCCTTCCTTCCTTCCTCTCCCTCTCCCCCTCCCCCTCCCCCTCTGTCTCCCTCTCTCTCTCCCCTGCTCGCCCCCTCCCCCTCCCCTGCCCCTTCCCTCTCCGTCCTTCCTTTCGTCCTTCTTTTTCCCCGTCCCTGTCCCTTTTCTTTCTTGCTGATGAAGTCCCACTCTGTCAGTCAGGCTAGAGTGCAGTGATAGGATCTCAGCTCACTACAACCTTTCTCTCTCTTTTTCTCTTTCTCTCTCCTTCCTTCCTTCCTCCCTCCTTCCCTCCCTCCCTCCCTCCCTCCCTTCTTCCCTTTTTCCTTTCCTCCCTGCCTTCCCCACTTCCCTCCTTCCTCTCTTCTTCCCTTTTTCCCTTCCCTTTTCTTTCTTTCTGACAGAGACTCACTTGTCACCCAAGCTAGAGTGCAGTGGCAAGATCTCAGCTCACTGCAACCTCCACCTCCTGGGTTCAAGCAATTCTCCTGCCTCAGCCTCCCAAGTAGCTGGGACTTCAGGAACATGCCACCATTTTTGTATTTTTTACAGGTGAATTTTTGTATTTTTAGCAGAGACAGGGTTTCACCATGTGGGCCAGGCTGGTCTTGGACTCCTGACATCAAGGGATCCACCCGCCTCAGCCTCGTAAAATGCTGGGATTACAGGTGTGAGCCACCGCACCCAGCCCAGTCTTTCTTTAAATGTCACTTTCTCAATCACACCCATTCTGACCACCCCATTTAAAATTGCTGCCCTGCATTCTGGTTCCTCCATTCTGGCTTTGTGTCCCCCAAACCCCCAGCCCTGTGACATCTCTTCTGAAATGCCATTTAATTCATTTAGTTTACTTGTTGATTTTATTTCATACTTTCAGTGAGAAAAATGGAAGCTATATCAGGGCAGGTGTTCTGTTAGTTTTATTCATTAACATATTATCAGCATTTAAACTAGTACGTGACATCCCACCCCCTACCCCCACCACCCCCGTTGTTAGAGGACAGTAGGAAAGCAGTTTGAGGATGAAGCAGTCTAGAGCCTGTGGTTGAGGGGGCTTTAGAGGAGAAGAAGCGATAGAAGGTAATGCAGAAATGTGAGATAATGCTTTTCATATGGTCCCATAAGAGGCAGGCAGGGGTGTTGTCCAGATCATAGCTAGATGAAGAAGCTTTTGGCAAATCAGAGACCTCTCTTTCTTCAACACCAGACAGAAGGAATTCAGGATGGCTGAAGATGATATTGGAGGTGGAGGAGAAATAAATAGGTTAATTAATGCCTCACATATTCTGTTTTCTTGGTTGGTAGTCAGGTTTCTCTGTTGAGCTTTATCTGGAATACTTCCGGCTAGAGGCAGTGATTTAAGGACGAGTTGGGTGACAGAGAACAGATAGTGAGAGAGAGAGAGCCGGGGGATGCGACCTATCTGTCTTTCAGGAAGTTTGACATTGAAAGTCCCTATAGACTTGCCAGCTTTCCCTGAAGTCCCAGGCTGGTAAGGAAATATAAAGGATATATGGACATGCTTGGTTGCACTTGGCCCTCTCTGTGTGCCGTTCAGTATATGGGAAAGACACATCCCGAAACCTGTTTGACTGCCCTAAAGGCATAGTTTTCTCTCACCATACATTTCCTGGTTTGTCCTTTCCGAAACTTTTCAACCCAATTTCTATGATTTCTTGTGTTGACTTGACTCATAGGGTTATCTTACATTCCCTGTCTCTGTCCTGGGCAGAATTCTCGTCATTACTTTGTGAAACCCAAGTGATGTTCTAAATTCGTTCTTTTTCTGCCTCCCCATCCCATAGAATGTGATGCCCCTCTCTGCGGGATTATTCAAGAGTGAGCACAAGAACCCCGTGCCGCAGTGCCCCCCACGCCTCCATGTTCAGTTCCTGTCACACGTCCTGTGGAGCAGAATGCCCAACCAGTTTTTGAAGGTAGATGTGTCTCGCATAAGTGAACGCCAAGGCTGGTTGGTGCAGTGTTTGGATCCTCTGCAGTTCATGTCTCTTCATATCCCTGAGGAAAACAGGTCAGCCCCATGAATCTGTGACATTCTGATTGGAACGCTTGGGATTAGCCCGCTGCCCAGGGCTTCTGGTAGCGGTGCGCGGCAGGGGTGGTTCTGAAGAAACAAAATGAAATTTACAAAGATCCCACTTCTTTTGCAATGGAGTCGTTATTCTGCATATTCCAAGTTTAAGTTTATTTCTCAACCACTTTGTTACTGAAAAAAAAATTATTCTGTAGCCAAAGATGCCGTATGATGGTTTCTTCATTCACTCTTGCTTTACTTATGATGACAACAGCAAATAAAAATTCAAACAAGTGCAACTGCAATCCGACTTATGACTTAGCAAAATACTGTAAGGGAGAGTTGTGAGATATTAGAGATGGAATCATAGGAATCACTTATGATTCCTCTGTTCAACCCTTCATTTTATGGATGTGAAAAACTGATCCCAAGAGACAATAATGAAAGAAAATTGGGAAAATACTATGAGTGCCTTGGAAACAAGTTTATATGTGTTCTAGGCAGTAATAATAATAAGAAAGTATAACAAATACTCAAAGGTAGCTTGGTTTGTCATTTTCTGCTTTTTCATATGACAGTCCATTAAATTGCAGAGATTTCATTTAAGCAGGCTTCTTATCAATAAGGAGGAATGTTCCTAAGTTTTGGGCCGAGATTTCCCTCCCAAATTACCATTGAAATCATCAGTCTGAGTAAAAACATGGAATTTTAACATCATAATTTAACATCTTGGCATGCTGTCATCATGCCTTCCAAAAGGTTTGATATTACAATCTATAACTTTTCCTAATAGTTAATATCTTGCCAGCCATCCTGAGTGAATCGCAACACCATGTTAGTTCCATTCTTCCTAGCAGACAAAGGAAAATATGATGAGTTTCAAAATCCATATTCCAAAAAAGAAGTCTCAACTAGCATAGTTGAGAAGAATCTGATGCCCCAATAACATGGCAAAGCATTAATATTTTAAAGCTTGCAGTGGTGGTAGATGTATGTCAGCATGTTCTTTGTTTCTCCTTAACACGTGTCACAGTTTATAATTTAATTTACTCCATTTTGGTCAGCGGGGGTGGTTTACTCTCTCAGTTGGATATAAGCTCCCTGAGGGCAGGAATCACGTCTATATTATTCACCATCGTATCATCAGTGCACAGTGCTAATACGTAAGAGGCACTCTATGATATTTGATGAATGACAATTGAATGACAATGACATATGAAAGAAATTTCTTCACTAGAGACTTTTATTTTTATTTTTTGTTTATTTGTTCATTGTTTTGAGGTGGAGTCTTGCTCTGTTGCCCAGGCTGGAGTGCAGTGGCACAATCTCAGCTCATTGCAACCTCTGCCTCCTGGATTCAAGTGATTCTCCTGCCTCACCCTCCCCGGTAGCTGGGATTACAGGTGTGCGCCACCACACCCAGCTAATTTTTTTTATTTCTTTTAATTTTTACTAGAGACAGGGTTTTACCATGTTGGCCAGGCTGGTCTCGAACTCCTGACCTCAAATGATCCACCCGTCTCAGCCTCCCAAAGTGCTGGGATTACAGGCATGAGCCACCATGCCTGGCCTCCATTAGAGACTTTTACAGATTATGATGAGTTGTATTAGTTAGCTTTCACTGCAGTAAGAAATAGCCCCCCAGATCTCAGTGGCTTGCAAACAAACATTGGTCTTCTGCTCCTGTTACATGAGGGCATAGGTCCCTACAGCTCTATTCAAGGCTGGGGTGGACTATGGGAGTGGCCCACATGCCTTTTCACCCTGAGTCCCAAGCTGAAAGGGCAGCCCCAAGCTGGAACAAAGTTTTTATAACCGAGGGTAGATGTGCAAAAGGGGTAACAGAAACCCCAGGCCTTTAAGAGTTTATTTTTGGCTGTGGCAGTTGTTAGGTCCACTTTACTGGCCAAGGTAAATTATATGCTCAAGCTCAAATTAAGTAGGGCACGTAAGATGACTCCATGCGAGAAGGAAGGAGATTATTTGAGGACAATAATGTAATCTATACCATGTCCTAGAGAGGTAGTGAGTTATATATTCGGCATTGACTTTAGATAAAATAATGGGTTATTTCTTTTGCTTATGAGCTCAAGCCATAGTTCATTCAAACATGAATAATTACACAAGGGCTTGGTATGGGAAGACAAACTAATTTAGTGCCAGTGTATCCTTTTGTTTGTCTTGATCCAAGTGCAAAAAGAAAACTATATAGATGGTATCTCCATTAGACTTCATTCATTCATTCCTCAAACATGTATTGGTGCCTGCTGCGTTCCTGGCACTGAGCATAAAATGGTGAGCAAATATGACCCTTACCTTCAAGGACTTCATGTTTAGTAGGGAAGAGAGAAACTTTGAAGAAAATAATGTGTTATCATGAAGTGAATAATGCTGAAAGGGAGGGGGAGTTGATGGATTGGGCAGGGCAGCAACAACGTAACCTGTAGTATTCTTATATGTTATTTCTAGCAGTTAACATCTGGAGAGAAATTAGACAGTAGGCTCCCTTGAGTTTTTCAGTAAGAACCTAGAGCACAGATGTTCTGTGTTGCTGTGATGAACAGATCTGTATATCTGGGGCATCAGCCAGGCTGAGGGGTGGGATTATAGTCCTCCTAGGAGCTTAAGTTCTTTTTATCTGGAATTTCTCCTGGTTTCTGGAAGTTTAACTGGTATATGGGACAGCTAATTATTTGCTTTTAGTTTGTAATATGTGAAGTTTCTGATGCTAAGAGTTGGGAGATGGATCTGGAGTTGGGAGGTGGATCTTGATTACAAGCCGCCGTCGAGCCACAGTGGCTTGTAATCGATTGCCTGTCACTTGGAAGGCACAGATGTGGTGGGTAGGTGTGGATGGGATGATGGAGTGCCTGAGGATAATGACAAAACTCAACAACAAAGGATGGCAGATCCTTATTCAACATTCCTGGGTGTTAGGTACTGTTTTAAGTGCTTGGTGCTAGAAGAACAGTAGCAAACAAAACATACATACATATATATATATTTACATGTACCTATATACATATATGTTCTCATAAAGGGAAATACTAAGTCTCACTAAGGACACTTTTCTAGATGAATGAGTGATTGTTCTGATTATGAGTATATTAAGCTTCTACTTTTAATGCTACAGTGTCACCTATGTAAAATCTGTATTATTTAAGTAGCTTAGAAAACATCAGCACATCTGAAGCAACTGCGTGCTCTAAAAGGAAAGACTTACTTTAAGCATTTCCTGGCCGTACGTTTTAGGTTTTATTTGTTGAAAGAGCATATGGTAGAAGCAAAATGATATGGATTATGAGCCCAGTGTCAACTCCAACTCTAATAGAAACTTCAGGTGCCTTTTTATTTTGCCACATAGAAAATGTCACTTACCGTGTCAGTTTCATGAGCTGCACAAACCTGGTGGACACC